>LFMI01000379.1:21722-38927 GCA_001050175.1 Trichoderma parareesei | reverse complement strand
AAAAAAAAAAAAAGTTCCTGGCGGGGCGGATCTTTTCTCCAGATTCCCATATTTTTTCTTCAAGCGTTCCCAGCAAAAGCTGCTGACCGCCTGCCTAGTTCATGCCCCTGCACAACGGCCCCGGAAGAACACGCTTCCGCCCAGACTGTGGCTGGTGCTAGCCCAAGCGCCTGCGTCACTCGCTGCATCAGCCGCCTCTCTTCCATCATAATCGCCTCAACACCAAGCAACGACTCGGACCCTTTCGACGATACCTCGCGCATACCGTTTCCTTGAATTTCCTCCTCTGTCCGCTCCGCCGCCGCCTCTCCTGCATCCTAGATACCCTTCAGCGCTCATCTCCGCCAGCTTCGCCAGCTTTTCAAATCCCCCTTCGCGGGGCTGTAATCGATCAACACCCCGACTCCAATCTCACCTTTGTCCATCACGACGACTGACCTTTGACGCCCATCACACGACAACCCAACGATTGCCTGAAGTAGAAAAGTTACAACCATTTACTCACAATGCCTACCGCCGGCCTCAAGACCATCATTGCTCTCTCCTTCGTCCTCGCCGTGGGCTTCCTCCTCGTCATCCTCTCCTGCGCCCTCTACAAGGTCTACTACCCGCTCCTCGTTGTCGCCACGTACGTCCTCGCGCCGCTGCCCAACTGGATCTGCGGCCGCTGCGCCAACCCGGACGACTTTGTCGAGACTGGCGGCGCGGCGGTGCTCGACCTGGGGAGGTTCTTTACCGGCTTCTTTGTTGTCATGGGAATTGGTACGTTTGCCGTCATCATCTTTTGGCTCATTCGCTCTTCTCGTTCACGGGCTCTCCTCTAAAAGGAAACTCTGGAAACAATGTACTGTACATGGACTAACTCTCGCTCTGCGCAGCACTCCCCGTCGTCCTTGCGCATTCCGACCTCATCCGCGTCGAAGCCATGATCATGTCCATCACCGGCGGCTTGCTGATCTACGGGACCATCATCAGCTTCGGCATGTTCTTCCAGGAAGATCAGGAGTTTTAAAAAAGAAGCAGAAAGCGGAGTGTGCTTAATGACAGCCATGTATGAGAAAAAAACCAAAAAATGCCGATAGGGGTTTGCGGAGAGGGGGGAAAAGGGGAACTTTGAGATGCTCCTTACGGTGTGTGCGAACATGAATGAGTGGTTCAGCCTACTACTCTTTTTGCTTGAGGAACGGAGTTTTTCTATCAACCTGTATCAAGCTTGGTGATGCTTTGTAATGTTTTCATTGGTCCTTCGAGGCGGGATTTCATAGGGAGCATAAGCGGTTCTTGGGGTTACTGTTGCAGGGCTCTTTTTCCACTACTATGCGTGTGTTGGATGCTTAGATGCGCGCTTGAAACATATATTACTACGCAAAGCGACAGGTGACCCATACATTTGTTTCTCTTTGAATGAGTTGTGGTTATTCATTCATCTCGCAAAGGAAAAGCGTCGCTCGTGCGTCTGTCTGATCTACCGTATCTAATGTTGAACCATATCCGCTCATTCCCCCTTTGTTAAATCAAAAGCAAAGAAAGAACACCTGCTATGCATATGTTGAAGTATCGACATCCTCCAAAGAATCCCCATACCACTCCCCCCCTTTCAATCGGTCTCTGCAACTTCCCCGCCCTGTAAAGCAGCAATTTCCAGCTTCACGCGGCGTCTTTGAAAACGCCCAGAGGCCCGCACAGCTTGATAAACATCTCCTCCGTCTCTCCCTCGGGCGTGCTCAAGATGGTCACCGCGCCGCCCGCCCCAATCCGCCAGACCTCTCTGGGCCGCGTCTCGCCTGGTCCTTCCGGCGGCGCCTCCTCGTCGTCCCAGCGGAACATGGTCCTGATGGTGACGCTCCAGCCGCCGTGGCCGCGCGCATCGAGGAAGCCAATGACGCCCGAGTAGATGCTTCGTTCTTCGGGCTCGAGGGCGCGCAGGATCTCGCAGCTGCGCTTCTTGGGCGCGCCCGTCATGCTGCCGGGGGGCAGGGCGGCGGCGAGCACGTCGAGCCCGTTGGGCGCGGCGCGCGACGATGAGGGCAGCTGGCCGTTGACGACGGTGATCATCTGGAAGACGCTCGAGTAGTCCTCCACCTTGAGGAGATCCGGCACGGTGACGTTGCGGGCGCCGCAGACGCCGTACAGGTCGTGCCGGACGAGGTCGACAATCATGAGGTTCTCGGCCTCCTCCTTGGGCACGTGGAGCAGCGCTTCGGCCTGCGCGAGCGTCGACACGGCCTCGGACTTGCGCACCGTGCCCTTCATGGGCCGCATGGAGCAGAGCCCCTTTGCGTCGTGGCCCAGGAACCGCTCCGGCGAGCTGCTCAGGATCGTGGCCCCGCCGAGGCGGATGAAGGAGCCGTAGGGGGCCGGCTGGCGGGCGCGGAGGGTGCGGTAGATTTGCCATGGGGTGCCGTGCCTGGACGCTTCTTCGCCGCTCGGCCATGCTGGAGAAGCTGCTTCGTTGCTAGGACTGTCGGACGACGGCCGCAGGTGATGCGGTACATCGTCTCCGCGGGGTCGAATCATCTTCGTTTGAGCCGTAAGACACAGTTCGTATGACTGGCCCTCGGCAATGGCATCCTGACACTGGCGCACATCGTCTTCGTACTTGTTTGGCTGCGGTGTGTTGAAACGCAGCCTGCCGCTTGGCTCCTGGATGCTCTTCAGCAGCGCCTCGTTGGCCTGCTTCTTCGCGGCAATGGCCCTGTACTCTTCTGCACCATAGCCCGGCTGCTGCCATGCCCGCGAACTCTGCAGCTTGGCTACAACCTCATCGATCCACGACTGGGCATCTGAATCCGGGGTCGTCAGAGCCTGCACATATGCCACGCCAGCCTGGTGATCAAGCACCAAACTCTTTGAGACCCAAGTAAAGCACAGATCCGGCCTGTGATGGCCCCTGTTATCAGAGACGGACTTTGGGGTCAAGGTACTAAGTCCCATCTCGTATGTGACAAAGCCTATGAATCCGCCCTTGAACGCCGGCTCCTGGCCGTCCTCCTCAGCTATCTTGCGCTGCTGCCAGTACTCGGAGATGACGTTCCACACGTCGTAAGCGCCGTGCTCATCGCTGCGGTCGATTTCGATCCTCTGGCACGTCTCCTGCTGGCCTCCTGCCCCAGGCTGGCGCAGAGTCACCCAGTTGTCTCCGACGTGGTATTCAAAGCGCAGCGCCTGGTCAACCTCGAGCGCAATGACCGAGCTGCGTGCCAAGGGGTCGCCATTGACGGTGCTCGATGAGTCCAGCATGATGGAATCGACACCCCCGACACCCAGAAGCTCCGCAACGTCGGCTGCATCCACGCCATCGGGCAGCTTGATTCGACGACAAGTATAGACGGGCGCTGCCCTCGACGCAGCCAGGCCAGACTGCATATCCCGCCACCATTTCTGAGTTGCGATGTGGTTTTGGGCAGCGAGTCTCCGCTCAACAATCGTCGCTGGGGCCAGGCTGTCGGAAATGTGTTCAAAGTCCACAGGCCGCACTCGTCTTCCGGTTACTTCGTTCCACTTGAGGGCCTGACTGAACCAGTTCTTCAGCACGCCCTGCGCTGCAGCATCTGTGCATACAGACTCAGGATGATACTGCACGCCCCAGAACGGCAGTCTCGCATGTCTCACGCCCATCAAGATCCTCTCGGGCTCGGCCTCCGCACCCTCGCTCTCCTCCATCGTCCACGCCAGCGGAACGAGATCCGGCGCTCCCTTGGGCGGCAGCCACATGTCCGTCTCCCACGCGTCCCGTGAGATGTCGTCCTGTCCCACGTCGGCGCACAGGCTGTGGTAGAGCGTCGCCCGGAACGGCGGCACGCCCGCAAAGATGTCGCCCGAGCGGTGCTCGATATCCCTCACCATGCCGTGCAGGCCCCTCCGCAGGCGCCGGATGCCGCCGCCAAAGTGCGCGACCAGGCTCTGGAAGCCCAGGCAGATGCCCAGCACGGGGACCGCAGCCTCGTCGCGCAGCCTCCACAGCAGGCGAAAGGCCCCGACGTCGGCCTCGCACAGCGGCGACCCGGGGCCGGGCCCGCAGACGACGGCGTCAAAGGCCGGCAGCCGGGCGAGGAACTGCTCGGGCGTCCAGTCGGGGCCCGGGTCCGCGTGCAGCGTCTTGAGGTCCATGTGCAGCACGTGCACCAGCACGTCGTCGCCCAGCGCCTCCTTGAGCAGCGACACGATGTTGTTGGTGAAGGAGTCGTAGGCGTCGAGGAAGAGGATCCGGCGAGCAGGACGGCGGCCGTCTTGCGCTGCTTCTGCCGGGGTCGAGGCCAAGAGGCCCGCAGCGGATTGCGACTCGAGGAGAGGCATGTCGTCGGCGGTTGGGAGGGAGATGGTCCAGTCCCCAGCTGTTGTCGCCTGTCAGCACGAATGCATGGAGAAGTGTTGGAGAAATCCGATTGACAGAAGAAAAGAAGAGGAAGATGAGAGGAAGCGGAAGGGAATCGAAGCAAGAGAAAAGAGGTCGAGGCGCAGAGGCTGAAAAGTCGAAAGAGGCGCTCCGAGATAGGAAACGGACAGGCCGCGTAGCGTCGGGGTTTTTTTTATTTTATTTTCTTGGCCAACCTTATCTCTTTCGGATACAATCGACTCATAAGCGCTGCTGACGGCGCCGGACCACGAGGGAAGTCGTGCAGCTTGCAGCCAACAGCGTGCGTTGCTCTCATGTAATCAATTTCTCCAGGGCTGTCCAACTCCGATCCCTTCCAAGGGCCAGAGCCGGAGTAGAGTAAGATGACGCCCATCACTGCAAGAATGCCGTATGCAGGTTGATTGATGCCTTGCAGATAAACGCTGGCCACCCATACTATTACATCAAAGAAACTTGAAACGTTCGTCTGATGATACATGTACACAAGTATGACTCCGCCTACCTAGATAGGTACAGCATACAATACCAAAAATCCCCAAGATACCAGAAAAACAGGCCGTCTATTATCTGTAGAGATATATGCAGCAGAATGTCTTCATCGTAGTCGCAGTCGCTATTTGCCGCCGTGACCTCCGAGGCCGAAAAGCAACGTTCTCGTCATCAAAAAAGGGCTCCAAGTTCATTCATCATCCCTCACCCTCAATATACATGGTCGTCGTGAATGCCACATCCTCCGTTCCTTTGCACCAATCGCCTTGTCCTCTCTCGTCTGGGTGTCTGACCGCGGGCGCCCCTGGAGCGGCTCATCGCCGTCGCCCTTCTCGTTCTCCTCCAAGACCAGGACTTCCTCAACGGACGCCGTGAGCTCAAACTCTCCCCTGCAAAGCGCCGTTACGCCAATGACAAAGTCTGTGCTGCCGCCGCCCGGGAGCTCTGGCAGAAGCTGCTGCAGTGTACCGTTCCACACAAACTTGCGCGTATAGTCGAGTGCAATGTTGACAGAACGATGGCACAGCGCCGGCAGGAGCCTCACCAGGGGCTTGATTGGTTGGCTGGTTCTATTCGTGACTCGCGTCCGCACCTGTATAAACTCGTCGACAAACGCCGTGCTGATGCTGTTGCCCTCGGCTTCTCCCGGACGCTCCACGGTGACATCAATACCAACCTCGCCCACCTTAACAATGTCGATGATGCGGGTAGTCAGGCGGATATTGCGGAGCTCGATAGTGCCACTTCGCTTCGGCACTGCGGTTGTTCTCCAGGTCGCCTTGAGAGAGTCGAGGAGCCTCTCTCTGTACCAAAACGCCTCTCTGTTGGCGCGCTCCATCTCGGGTGTGATTTTGCTGGTGCTCACCACAAACTGCCTGTTCTTTGTGGGGTTCAGGCTTGGAATAGGCGCGTACGGGTCTTCCAAGTACACTCGCTTCACAGGCATGATGATTCGGCTCGTTTTACCCGGCAGAATGCCTTCCTCAACAGCCATGCCATCATCGTTCTCAACATGGACTGCCATTTGCGTGGGCCAAGCATTTCTCAGGTCCACAGAGAGTAAGCAGTATTCATCAGGCTTCGTTGGCTTCGTGCCCCCCAAGCGCTCCCACAGCGGCTGTGGGATCAAGCCGTGCATGGGTATCGCGTCCAGTCTTGCCAGCTCAACGCTTGCGTTAACCGTGACAGTCAGCGGCACAGAAACCTGTCGCGTATAAAACTGCTCTGTTACCTCGTCACGAGGAACACCGAGGTATGTGTAATCGATCTGGATTGTCGCATGCGTCAGCCCAGGCTTGCCGAGGATCTCAAACTCGAACGTCGCCTCTCCTCCCGGGGCAATGTCACGACTCTGGGTGGCCCGCGGGAGTCGTAGCGCTTGTTTCTTCATGAGTATTAATTCGTATTCATACAGCTCCGCTGGCGTAGCATCTCGGTTCGCGAGAGCCGTCTGTAGAGGCTCCTGCGTCGAGTCCTTGAACGAGAATAGCATAAAGTCAACCGGCGTCGTGGACTGATTTTGTAACGTGATAGAGAAGATATGCCTCTCTCCCTCCAGGATCATGACTGAGGACTGAGGAAGCGTCGTCGACTTCACCGTCACCAAAGGCTGTGGTTGAGTGACGTTGAGGTCAAGGCTGAACGGTTCCAAGGGCATATCATGGAATTTGCCCGACATCATGGGGGCGGTCACTGATGCAATCCCCTTGACCTTGACCTTGTCTTCTGGGTAAGGCTTCCAGTGCTTGGGGAAGACAGCGAACCTTCTCTCCCTGCACCCCTTGACCTTGATGATGGCCCCCGTCACCTTGATGGAGCCTGCTTCTTTTGCCAAGCCTTGTAGCCGAACTGCTTGCGTTCGGTAGGGGCCGATGATGGTGCTTTCGCTCATGGCTTCGAAGTCGACGCCGTCCGTTTCTAAACGTATACTTTCGATATCCAACTCAACGTCATAGGTGTTTTGAACCGTCACCTTGAATTTCGCCACTTCTCCAGCGACCAAGTTTGCGGCGGCCGTCTCGTCCGGCTCTTGCAGGAAGGGATTGTAGATGAAGGGGTTGACATCCTGCGACGCTCGCATCGTCGTCTCTCCTGGCAAAACGCTACGGGCGTGGGGGATAGGGATCCGGGTACTCGGCAGCGGCTCCAGTGCAATCTCCCGGACAAGAAACTCATCCCAAAACTCAGCAGTCAAGTGCGACATGCCCAGCTTCTTGACGAGATTGGAAGTTCGTGAGATGTTACTCACAAGACGAATCTGCTCGTCTCGATGAATCTTTGGCGATGCATCTTCGCGGCGGGGGCCAGGAGCGACGCCGGATCCAGCCGTCCGCATCAAGTCGCTGGAAAACTTGAGAACACCGTTGAAGTCCGGCAAGGCTTCCGAGAAGTTGATGCACGCTCGCAAGATGTTGAGCTTGATGTCGGGGAATCCGAAGAACCTCGTCTTCATCTGGCCACGGATTCGAGCAATCACAGCTTCGTCCGAATCGTCGAACCCTTCTCGAAGAGACTGCCGCCGGGGCTTTGCCCTGTCGAATCCGACAACGCCGTAAGATTTGCAAAGGAGCTCAAGAAAGGCCTCTATGCCCTGCTCAATGTCTCCCTCGGCCAGGTCCAGCGCCATCGCCCCAGTCGCACCCTGCCCATTACTGCCCGGCGTCAGCGCCACCAGACCTGCAGCAGGATGGACCCCGGCATCCGCAGCTCCGCGTGTTCTCGCTTCGACGAGCCCTCCAATGAGAACCGAGACTAACTCGCGAGTCACCATGGCCTTCTTCCGATGATAGCCCAGGGGCCCCAGTACAGCCGCGATGCCGCTCAAGATCGATATCCGGTCAACGGTGGTGAGCAGCTCGGTGGCCGTGGAGGGGAATGCTTTGAACAACAGGGTCAGGATTTGTTGCCTCGTGGGCGTAATCAGCAGCCGCGGCGAGGTTGTGAGATGCATGTTATCCAACCCTTTCCCTAATACCATCATATCAAACGCCTGCTGGTTTAACTTGCCATCGCAAAAGTGCATGGCCGACAATATTTTGCTGAATCTAATCACTGTCTCTGCTAATGGCAAAGGGGGGACGTTCTCGGCCGATATTCTAGAATAGAGGCCTACTATTCGATCCAAGAGTTCGGGGAGGAGAGCTTGAAGATATCGAAGGTGCCTGGGTTGAGACTGGTCGGTATTTTCCGGCTCGGGCTTGAGCGACGAATGCTTATCCTGTGCGGGAAGACACACAGTCGGTATCTGGAAGGTTAATCCCGACCAGCCGAGTAGCAGTAGGTTCATGAGGATCAGTTCGAGAGCTTTCCCGTGCCAGATGTGGTCGTTTAGGGACTTGGCGGCTGCGGCTCCTTCGCCTAGCTCCTTCAGGGAATCTCCCCAGCGACCAGCCTGCAGATACATGGATCCTATCACAATGGATGACCTGCCTTTTCCTTTGAGGCGCCACCGGTCATTTGCTCCCCCAGGCCCGAATCCTTGCACGGATACGCGGTTTGAATCCTCGGCGAAATCGGACTTGGTGTGCGCTTCAGGCGACTCTGACCTTTGGCTCGAAGCGCTTGGGAAATCGTCCGCAGTCAGGGGAGGGCTGGATAGGTTGCTCTTCAGTGGCGTGGATGGGCGGCCTGGCGTTGAGACGCTCGAACCGGGAATCCCTTGCGAGGAAGCTGGAGGCAGCGACAGGCGGCCCCCTGATCGATCAGGCAAGCCTGCAGAAGAGTTGGAGCGCTGAAGGTGTTGAGGAATGGCGAACTGAGAGTTGCGCCTGGTAAAACTGGTTGGCGAAGTGGCATCGGGACCCCACGACGTGGTGCTGAGCTGTCTGGCCAGGGAGTAGCCGCCCGGCGACTCAATCGCCGTCATGGCCTCGTACGATTTGCCCAGCGTTGTCATTTCGGCCAGCAGCAGCGACGAGATGTCGCACATGACCGTCTTCATCGTGGTTCGTTTCGACTCCTCGGGCGGGGGGATCGCCGCCATACCCTCGGGAATGGGCACTTCCGTCGCTGGCGAGACAAAATCGAAGATGAGGACCCGATGTATGAGAGCTTTGGGGTAGTTGTCGCGCAGGTCCTCGAGCTCCTGGTACAGCGCCCTGATATTCTTCTCTACCGGCGTGGGCCCCTTGCCATTCATGGAGCTCCGTTTGCTATAGGTCACGTCGCCCAACTCTGTACCGTCAGCAATGGCGAGGACGGCCATTGGCTCGCGGAAGAGGTCGAACGGCGAGAGGGCGAGGTGCGAAGGAGGGGGGAGGTGGGTGATGAGGTCGTAGAGCATTGCGCCGTCGGGGTACGCCAATGGCGAGAACATGTCTGGAGAAGCTTCGCATCAGTTTGTCAAGTCCCGATAAGCGGCGTGTCGATGCAGGGCGTATTATGGCGCAACCGGGTCCCCCGTCTGTCTCTCCGTCTTCCCTAACCTGCCTCTTGCGCCCCGTCCTTCTCTTGGGTATACGACTTATCGCGCTCTTAGCCCACAACCCTTCTCGATCTTCATTGTACTTACTTCTGTTGGGGCGCCCATCGGCGCTGATGTCCCTGAGCTGGACGACATGCTCGGCCTGCAGTCTCTCGGCAAACGACGCAAACCTGGCCGCCTTGATCCTTCCGAGGGGTAGCAGCAGCGCCTTCACCCTCGCGGGAGCAATGGGAAGCAAAGGGTCCAAGCTCATTCTAGCATCTAGAGTCGCTCAAGCATCGTCCGGCGGGCGGTCTCAGGGATGCCCATACAGGCAGGCTGGTCGCGACGGTGAGGGAGAGTCGATGCCGCCGTGGAAGCTGCTGCGCATGTTCCTTTGGGGGGGGCGCTCCGGGTCGATGGATCGCGGCTCAGGGCCTCGGGGCGCGCAGACGGGAGGCAGGCTGAGCTTGTCGGGTCGAGCAATCGGCGGGCCGTTGGCAAGCTGCTGTGCAATGAGGGACGGCAGCACCAGATGTTGGCACGACGTTGGTCTCTGGACAGCTTGTCGCAAGTGTCCCACCCGTGACCTCCCCAAACGAAGGTTCCCCTTCCCTCCCCCTCAGGCCTGACGCAGTGGAGCTCTAAGAGGGACCGACGGACTGATATTTTTACGTCCCGAGCGAATCACTGGGGCCAATTTCCCGGGGATCTGCGCAGCTTTTGGCGGGGGGAGCTGGTGCTTACAGAGCCGAGCGGGGACCTAAGTCGCTGAGTCGTAGGGCTGCTGGAGCTTGACTCTTCTGTAATAACAGCCCGTGGAGGGCTGGACCCGTGTAACCTTGGAACATACCTACCTTGGAAGTGTATTGTAACCAAGTGTCCAGGTCTCCCCCAGAAGTGAGGCCGAGGGATCAAAAGACAATGTGATAGTAGAGCGTATTAGAGGTAAGGTAGGATAAAGATAGAAATGTCCATCTGCTATGGGATATGGTTATACTGACAGCAGCAGCTGCAAAGCCCAAAATCAATATAGTCAAGAATAAGAATGGAGGGTCAACGAAAGCTACCTTACCTATATGTAGAGGTCAATCAATCCACAAGCACCAGGACGGTTTGGCGGTGACTCAGCATGTGGTGCAACAACGAAACTTGAAGTTTCAAATACATCTCACAGGCATACTTTGACTGCTAGGAAACTTGATAGTTTGGATAAAGACAGCTATCAATTCATCAAATACAGAGAAACAAACGAAAATCTGCGTATCTTCTGTGCCGCTGAAACAGATTTAGATCCCAAAATTCAGGAATGATCTGTGATAGCCCCAAAACCACATGAGGGGGGTGGGAGCTTAATCAACAGCTGGAGGTGGCAATCCGCGATATCGCCGAACGATGCCCGCCGTTTCCAGCAAAAGCATCCACTTTGCCGACAGGGAGGGTAGCAGCCAATTTATGGCTTATCTGGAGTACACGTACAGACGACAGCCCGCTCCGATCTGGATCGGCGGTACGTGTATTTCGAGCAACCACCATGACGAATGCACAGACGACAGCATGTCTGCATGGAACTGTATGGTAGACTTGAGGGAGTCGGGAACTTTGGGAATGAAGTATTACTGATTCCAGAATCAATTGCCAATCAAGTCTATGTAAATGAATGCTAAAGAAGAAAAACAACATAAAGAACTTTTCCAGCACCGCGTTATGAACAACAGTGAGTCAAGAAGAATCAAAAAATATAGCCAAGGTGAAATATCTGTACAAAGATGCGGCGCCGATCTCCCAGCCATCGGTTTCCCTGGCCCTATACTTGATATCAAAGAAAGAAAGAAAGAAAGGTAGCAAAAGAGAAGGAAAAGTAAGCACCGTTGGCTCGAATAGATTTTCTCGCTTTAGGCACTTAAAAACTACTTTCGAAAATTTCATTTCGTCAAGAAATCCCCCTCGTCATGTGGGATTACACGCCGTCGGTAGAAGGCCCAGTGGCCGGGGTCTGGCTGCTCGCGGCTGGTATTTGACTGGTACTGCGGTTCCTGTCGTCCCTGGCCTCCTCCGTCAACTCGCTCTCGAAGATGTCCACGGCGAGGCTCGCCTCGACGAAATCCTCCATCTCCTCCGTGACAGTCTTGAGCTTCTCCTTGACGGCGAGCGCACCCTCGGTCCCTACAATGTGCCGCGAGGGCGGGTTCTCGTGGCCCCCAATGGCCGTCAATGCATAAATCGTCTCGTTTACGAGCTTGTCGATGGACGAGGTCGGCAGCTTGGGGTAGCGGTAGAAGATTTCGCCCACAGCTTCGCCCGGCTCCAGTGACATGCTATCCGGTGACGTGGCGGCATTGTCGGACTCCGGGTTGGCCGGGACCGCCGTGTCGGGGTGGGAATTGAGAACGGTCGTGAGCATTTCCCGGACGCTGGGGGCCTCGGCGAAGCTGCTGGCGTACGCGGGGATCTGCGGCGCAAAGGTGATGCGGTTGGTGAGCGACTGGATTTCCTTGTTGGGCTGCACGATGGTGACCTTGATGTTGAAGGGCGCCACCTCGTATGCCAGAGAGTCGCAGAAGCCCTCGAGGGCCCACGTCGCCGCCGTGTACATGGACATGTGCGGCGTGCCAATGTGGCCTCCGGTGCTCGTGAGGACCATGATGTGGCCGGTGTGCTGCGCCCGGAGCTGCGGCAGGGCGGCCTTGATGAAGTTGACCTGGGAGAAGAACAAGGTCTCGAACTGGTCCCTGGCCAGGCTCTGGGTGGCGAGGTTCGTGGACAGCTCCTCCACGGTCCCGACGACGGCTACGGCAAGTTAGCAAACATGGTCATCTCATGTGTAGGGTGCTTGGTCATGTGTTTCGGCGGTACATACCTTCCGACCGACAGCACAAGAGAATATCAATCCTCCCAAAGACATCGACGGCCTCGGCAACGGCGGCGCCGCAGCCGCTCATGGTCCTCCCATCGCATCGTATGCCGCGAATCCTCTCCTTCCATCCCTCCCGGTCCTTCCGCCCACTAGTGCACTCATTGATGAGCTCGCGAAACTCGGCACTTCTCTCCTCGTGCTCAATCTCCAGGGGAGGGAAGCAGGCCGCGACGTTGTCGCCGTGCGACAGCAACTGCCGGATCAGACGCACGGCCAAGGGTGACAGCGATGCAGTCAGGAGCCACGTTCGAGGTGAATTATGGGTCGCTGTCGGGCTCTCTTGGTCAGCCATCGTGGGTGCTTATAGTTTGTCCTATCGAAAACATTGTACGAAAGGACGCGAAGGGGGGGATGGAGGGTAAATTGGGGCTGATCAGCTGGCAGGACTCGCAGGCATTGGTAGTGTGAGAAAATGGAGAGGAAGGAGAGGAAGAAAAAGAAAAAGCAGAAGAGAAGGGTGGAGAGGAAAGAGAGGATGTGAGACAAGGTTGAAAGGTGTTTATGAAATATGTGAATCAAGTCCGGCAGACTAAGGTGTTAGTGAAGGTGCTGAAAGAAATATTGACAAGGACACAACGAGGTCAAAGAAGAAGAAAAGCCCCCAAAATTTGTGTCAAACTTCCCTCGGCATTTGAGACTGACAGACTGAAATGACGTCAATTGCAAGTGCCGGGTGTCTTTGAAAGCAAATCAAAGCCATCATAAATCAGGGAAGAATTTGCCATCTCCGGCACTGGACAAGAGAAACAGCCAGTGACGGCATCGTCACGGAAAGAGGGCGTCGAGCTGCACACAGCCCGGGCGATTGCCGCATAGGGCCAAAACATGGCCCTTACCAAGACAGCTGTGTGTGATATGATGGGCAAGGAACAGGGCTAATACGTGTATAGCAAGCAGATGGAGGTGAGGGTGAGGTGATTTGATGCGATCAAGATCCAAAAGTTCACGGAGGCTGCACTTACGGAATACGGCCGGAGTCACATCCAGCAGGCGGCTTTGGCTGAGCAGGCTATAGCGCTGGGGAGCCGGCTTAGGCGGTTGTGCAGGCCGGTTGCCGCTGGACATGGTGCTGAGCTATAGGGCGTCGCTCGCTGTATTACTCGTCAAGTGTACCACCTGCAGCAGCGGACAGCAACACGCGTGTAAGCCGGGCCACACAAAACGAGGCAAAGCGAAGATGGCGAGAGGTGAAAACGTGAGGTGAACGACAACAGAGCAACGAATAGACTTGAGATAAAAAAGAATGTATGAAGGAAACCAGAAGACACACAAGTACCAAAGAATGAGGGTGAGGCACTATGTAAGAAAAGACAGGTAGAATGGGGATGGAAGAGCGCAGAGCCATATGTACTCGATGCCATGTCGAGCAACACAGGTACCCAGGCCAGTGTAGCTCGTCCACATCGTCCCTCTTCTCTTGCGACTGAATCGTCGAACCAGGCTGCATCCTGCCTAACGGCATGTGCCGGACTTGAGAGCGGCGATATTCACGTTCAAGACCGGACGGATCAGCCAGTGACGGCCCCCAGTGCCTGCTTAGATCATGACATCCGGCCCCAGAGCAAACATGTAGCCTGAATCCATCGCCATAGATAGGTCCATAGCTTCTTGTCCTGGGCACATTGTCCCCATAGGTAGGTTAGTTACGCCCCCACCGGACCGGACGACCTCGGGCCTATCGATGGTGATACCAGACCCGTTGTCGGTTCACGGCTCTCGGCCGCCCTGTAGGGCTGGCCTAGTACATGTAAGCTTCCTCTCTATCTTGTCTTTGCCTTACAAAGCTCCATGTCATGGCATGCAAAATAGACCAACAGAGGCGCAGACATGCGCCGGGGAGGCGACCCGCGAAGAGTCAAAGGGGGTGGTTTGAGCGGGAAGTACATAGAGTTTGTGTTCGAGGCAAGACCTGACTCGGAGATGTAGCCGGTGAACGATATTTGGCCATCGACGGTTGGCGGAAAAAGTAGATGTCATCTCACAAGCCCTCAGGAGGGAGTACATGCCATGTATTCCGTCTCAAGTTTTGTCTGCAACTGCCGAGAGCGGGGGCCGCGCGAGATACATGAGAGGGAGTCCGTTGGCCACGAACGAAACGTCTAAGCCACTGAGTAGTACATGTTCGCTCATAGGCGATAGGCGTTCTCTTTCGTCTCGTCAGCCTTGTATCGACGACAGGTTCCGCTTTGGGCAACTCTGGCTGTGGAATCAGCGGCACCTCCCGCGTAGGCACGCTTTTGCCACCGGAGGCCCCATGGGCGGCCGACGCTGCCGAGCACTTCCGGCCCGGGCTCGGTGCCTGCGGCAGAACAGACAACGACTTACATCTAGGTACCTGAATCCCACAGACATAGACATGCCAACAGACTCGCAAGCGCATGCTTGTACTATAGAGTGAGGTATGAATTTGAACAGATGAGCAATTTTGTGCACTTGCCGCAGATGCTATCGTGCCGCAACAAACACCCGAACGTCGTTGAATTACAGGTCTTGATACCCAGCTCAGGGCCATGCGGCTCACCATGTGCCGCAATTGCGGCTTCAGCGCCGCTAATAGAGTACATTACATTGGCGATTGGATGGATGTGTCGCTCCGGACCTAGAGCCCTCCATACATGTACAAGGCGAACCCCCGAGCTTCCTTCCATGCCGCCCGATTGCCGCTAACACACGACATGGAAACAACGTCACTAAAAGCGTCCAGCTGACGGCATCGACCGACCTCAACTCGGAGGCAACATGCGCTTCTGGTTGACATTGAATCCTGCTGTGCCGAACCATCCTCGAGTCAAGGAGCTGGGCGATGGATGCTTCTGTATCATTCTGGCAGCTCACGGCAACGAGGGGAGCTAGCGAGGCTCCATGTGTCACTCTAGCGGCATCGTGGCGACAGGACATCACCGTCGAACCCCTTTGGCGAGACTTAGTTCATCATTACAGGTCCAGTGGTTCCCTAGATCCGAGGCTGGCTCAAATCGGCTCTCGCAAGTCGCACCAACATGCACCCCTGATTGGCCCGCCCCCCTGTGCCCTCATATAAGTGTGTATCTGTCAGCAGACGCAATCAATATCAAATCAACACAACGGGACAAAGTACGATTTGAGAAGAAAAATAAGCGTCTGATGGTCAAGGGACTAGAATTCAACAACAAGGCAAGCCAGAACCGCCTGAGCACGCTACGCAGATCCACCCGTCTTCCATGTGTCCGTCGAGCCGAGCATCAAGCGCCACAGAACGCAAGGAGAGGGGACTTTTCAAGACTTGATGTCTGCCCGCTCCTCCCGAATGCTATCCGGGTGGCCAAGTTCAGGCTCAGCTTCCACCTTCTTGACGAGCTCCGTGACGCCAAACAGGTCGTCCATGTGCTCCAAGCTAAGACCCTTGGTCTCAGGCACAAAGAACCACACAAAGATGCCCATGATGAAGCAAAAGGTTCCGAACATGAAGAACATGCCCTGGTAGGGAGAAATCGAGTCAGCACACCCGATCTGGGGGTTCACTGTGAGGTAATTAACTTACATAGCCCGCCTTGCCCATGGTTGTCTGCATGGTGAGAACAGCTGTGGATTAGTTAGCAAATGTTTCCAGAGGTACTGTGGAACATATGGCATGACAAAAAAAAAGGGGGGAGGCGGCTGGGGGCTTACATCGAGCACAAACAAAGTTGAAGAGCCATTGAGTGGCGGCGCCAATAGCCACGTTCATGGCACGCAGTCGGGCAGTGGGTATCTCGCTGACCAGAATCCAGCAGACGGGACCCCAGCCGAATTGGAACGACGCAGCCCACAAATAGATGCAGGTGATGGCAACATATCCAAACGCCGTGACCTAGAAGGGGGTTTAGGGCACGCAGATTAGCCAACAAGTCCATCGAGGCGATATAGCTGCATCGGGGGCGGGAAACCCGATGCATCCGCGCACGCCATCGTTACTTACCGGTTGTCCAGCAATAGGGGGCTGAACTCGTCCGTAGATGCCCACAATATACAGGAAGATGCCTTGGGCGGCGGCCGTCCACAGCAGACTCCAGCGTCGACCAAGCGAGTCGGCCACGAAGACGAGGAAGACAGCACAAGCTGCCGTCTTGACCACGCCATAAACTCCAGTGGCGAACAGCGACGAGTCATTGCCAGTCATTCCAAGGTTGGTGAAGATTTGAGGAGCATAGTAGTTCTACGTCGTCCAACGTTAGCATTTTCCCTCCAAGTCCGACAAGGTCGAGACAGCTTCAAGGTTCAGGGCCTTACAATGGCATTGACACCAGTCATTTGCTGGAAGATCATGAGGAGGATCGAGATGACGGCTCGGTTGCGGTTGCCAGGGATCGTCCACATTTCCCTGAGAAGCGTCTTGAAGGTGGCGTCTCCAGTCAGGCGTCTCTCATGCTCAAGCTGATCCGCCATTTCCTGGATCTCGTTCTGCACGTATTCCGAGTCGGCAGGCAGTCTATACACCCCCTACTGTCAGACAATCGCATTATGAACACGGCTAGTGGCTCTGATATGTCTTACCCTCGGAGCTTTACAAGGACTTTCGTTGCACGGTCCCAATCGTCCCTTCTAGCGCACCATCTCGGGCTTTATCAAAGGGGTTAGTCTCACGACGCTTCCTATTACTATTGAGGCCATCGCAAAAGGCCATTAAGTAATCGTACCTCTCGGGAGAAATGAACATGCCAACCATCAAGAAGCTGCGTTGCTGTCAGCAAGCGGAACGGCTGCAATCCATGAGTTCCAAGAGCACTTACACGGCTGGAAGAGCCTGCAGGGTGAGAGGAATGATGTAGATGGCAGGGGCTGAGACGTGCAACAGGCATCCGTAGTTGACCCTAAGATGGCATATTTGTAAGTTGAATTGTCGTCGAAAATATGTCGAGGAAGAGGATCGGGCGTTTCCATACCAGAAGGCGAGCATGATGCCGAAGACGTTGAAGAGTTGATAAAAGGCTGTTTTCCAACATTGTCAGCATGGTTTTGGCATCCATATTCTCATGTTGTTCGCCAATAGTCATGTTAGGTACGGGTAGAATCCATCGAATG
>LFMI01000379.1:0-20624 GCA_001050175.1 Trichoderma parareesei | reverse complement strand
CCCCCCCCCAGATGCACGGAGCGATCAGACGAGTAAAACGGCCGGTCCCAAATTCCCCAGACTCTCGAGCCTACGGGCTGAGGGGGGGTGGGCACCCGGGAGCTCTTGGCCATCGACCACCGGGTGGAGAGAAGCGATGATCTGGTTGTTGGCTATACTACATCATACCTCAGACCTCAGGGCTCACGGCTGGCACTTGCGGGCAAGTGTGGGATGCAGAAGAGAATGCTGTGACGAGAGGTGCTGAGATGCATGATATTAGCCGTGGAGGGTGGCACCAACTGCAGACTGCGTACGCCTCAACGGAGCATTACAGAAAGGGCGAGACGACAGAGCTGGCTACACGGCATCGTTCTATCGCACATGGACGTTACACGCGTTCGCTCGCCAACAATGGCTTATACGCTGTAGAGCTCCCATATCTTTGACGAACGAGGACGTTGCTGCAAAGTTCCTCGAGGGACACGAGAAAATGGGCTGTCGCCCCCATGGCCGGCGCCCTTTTTGGTCGGCCCTTTTACCTCCTCCCCATGTTGCTTGCTCGACTTTCTCTGTTCTGCGAATGGGCGATCAGTCGACTCCAGCAATCCGCTGGCAACGACTCTCCTCTTCGGTCTGCACCATGGACAGCACGGAACGCAGCGTCAAGCTCACCAGGTGCTGGCTAGGGGGCGGGAAGCTGAGCGCCTCGACGCAACCATTGCCGCAACAGAAGAGCCCTGGATTTCTTGCATGGGCTAGCAGTCGCTACTAGCACGAGTCCAGAGCACAGCAGCCTGCGGCCAGGCTGTGTCTGGTCAGCCAAGGCGCTGCCTCACCCGTCGTGGAGCGCCATCACCTTAGTGCAAGGACACGGGCCGGGATCTATGGCTTCGGCTCTGCATTGAGGAGAAATCTCCCAGCGGAAGAACCACGTCCCACCAATGAACGGACGACTGACCGCCAAGCACGATGGCATCTCCATCTCGTGATGACGGACGAACAGACACGGATCCAACAGAGAGTACGAGTATGAGTACAGTACACTTTTGACTTTCTGGCCATTCGCGGTGCCTTGCTGGACTAACACGGGATGCCGAATGCGTGGAGAGGCCAGCTCCCCCTCCCCCGGATTTCCCTCAGCCCGCCAATGCATACCTACGAGTACTCCGTATGTTCATCAAGACGCATGCTTTCGGTAGGCTCTGAGATAGTGCGACCACAAATGCCACAAGTTCTCGGGCTTTCGGTCTCCGTACTACGACACGCCCTATGGCTGCCTCAGACGCGGATATCTGTATTGTACACGGCCAAGCCATGTGGCATTACCACGCTTCTTTGTTCGACTTCATGAACTTAAGCATCGAGCAGGGGACCTTTTCTCTTTAGCCGTCTGTGGGGCCTTGATGGTGGGGGGAATGGAGGCGGAAACGTTTAATCTTGTGGCCTTCTTTTTTTGTTTTTTACCCTTTTGTCGTTGCTCCGCGCTGGGTTGGGCCATGATTCGCCTTCTCCAGGTTTCTCCGCATTTTGTGTTGGACGGCGCCAAATCCATCGAGATGCGCTATTGCTAGCATCACCTGAACAGGGAGCCCTTTTGCATCAGAGGTCATAGCTGGAAAATCAGCCCCCCCAGCAAGAGTTATTCTGGGCGCGAGACGGTGTTGCGGCGGATCCAGCGAACCCCAGCTCCGGAAGCTCGAGAGGCTTGTGTGTGGTGTTTGTGTGTCAGACAGCCCAGAGAGGGACCAGCCGTTACAATGATGCAACCCTGTGCGCACCTGCCAGGGACCCTGGTAAGCTGGGCAAGGCCACCTGTACGGGAAATATCATCCACGAGGGGACTGGCGATGCTCAGAAATGCCTAATACCTCTCGTGACGTGCGAGATGCTTCCGGGTGGAGTCAACGTGAGCTGCTGGGATTGATTCATGGAATTTCACTCCTCAGCGTCTCCGCCATTGGCTGTCGACTTGCTCACAGTTGACTCACTGAAGCAGTTTGGCAGGTTGCATGCAATCAACATGAACGTTTGTCGAACTTCGTGCGGAGACGAACTGGCATCTTGTCTCTTCTGGTGGCGTCTGACGCTGCACCTTACGGTTCAGCAGCATAAGGTTGTTGGTGTGAAGCTCAAAGTAGCACCGGTGCAAGCAAGGTATGTAGATGCAAGTTTATTTCTATGACTCGTCCCTCAGTCTGCCGCGTTCCGGTTGATTTAGGCAGAACCAGCCAACTCCTGTTAAGACTAGTAGTTCATGCCCTTCCATTGCTTCTCGCCATATTACACAGCTCCGTTCACGTGGGGGAAATGCTATGTCGAGAGAAGATCACAGCCAGATGCGGCCACGCTCGGCAGCGTTACATCCCGCCATCTGTTGCCATCTCCTGAAGCAGCCAGTTGGGGATCGCAGGAGGGCTCTTCCAGCCATCCAGATAGCTCTCTTTGGGCACGCCAGGTCCAGCTGGTTTGGCGTAAATGGCGGACACATACCACACCCCCTGACCCTGCGGGATCGTGTGCTGCAAGGTCGGTATCGTTGTCCGACTCTCCATGAGATTTGTGTTGGGGTCGGCATTCACGAGCATGGCCTGTCGCTGTCCCTGAGGTTCTAGAGCCTTGATGCCCACCGCTCCGGTATTTGGCGCGACGGCAAAGGCACCATTGAGTCCCGTGTCCCAGCCAGCTGGAGTGTTAGTGTCGTAGTTGCCAATGATCTTGGGGCTAGTGCCCTCGCACTTTGACTCGTCGTAAAGCTCCAGGTATCTCCCATTCTCGGAGTTGACGTTGCGGATGGCAAAGGAGCCGTCCGCAGTCATGACCTCTCGGCCAGCATGGATATGATGCACCCGCAGATGCCAGTTTGGCGTGCTCTCAACGGGAGGGATCAACAGCGTCTTGATCTTGACATCAGCGAAGGGCTTCCAGATAGAAACCAGGATTGGCTGGCCATCTCGGTGCTCGACAGCGGCGTATTCGGACAGTCTCCTCGTCTTCCAATACTCGCCGCCGTCGTCCGAGAGTCCCAGCTGGGATGCCAAGGCATACTGCTCCAGGGAGAAGAGCCCGGATGGAACGGAGTAGCCAAAGGCGCTGCTGTAGGCAAAGCCTCCGTACTTGGCGTGCGTGGCCTTCATGGGGTAACCACACGCTTGACCCGAAGAAAGGAGCATGCAATGTCCACCGAGGTAACTATGGACAGCCGCGGAGAGCATCAAAGAGTTAGCAAGGCGCTTTCCAGTCACGTCATTGGTGGATAAATGAGGCTGCACTCACCTTGTAATGTGACCTGGCTGGCGTATGGCCTTGATCTTGGGGATCTGGGGGCTGATGGGCTCCTCTTTGGACGTCCAGAACGGGTGCTGCTCGGGAACCGCCAGACAGATGAAGGCTAAGCATGCCCAATACTAAAAATTGCCGTTCGGCAGCGGTTAGCATGAAGCCTGCTCAAGATGACGCCGAGATATTGGGTTGCATTGGTGCTACTCACAGGACTTCCGGGGCTATTGTAATTCTCGGTAATCTATGTACCATGCGGTGCAAGCGAACAGAGGGTCAGCGATCCAAGCACTGGAAGCAACATGGGACCTGCATGAGAAGCCATCCAAGGAGCGATGATGATACGTACATACATGGTCGGGTAACAAAACCCGAGGGACAGCGTCCCGCTCGACGTCCAGATGTCATTCTGCGTCTGCCACCATCTAAAGTTGCGGAGAACGACTCCCTTAACCATTCCCCACGTCAGAGGGGCGGGCAGGTCCACGTCTGCGTAGGCCAGGGCGCCCCAGAAAGCCACCATGGCGAAGCGGTAAACTAGACTGCGGCCAAAGGGTATGGCTCGGCCAATCTCGTCGTGGTAGTGGATGAGGTCAAGGGCGGCGATCTGAGCACGCTGCTTGAACTCCTTTGCGCGGGCGGGATCTGCTTCGCCTGCGAGTTTGGCGTAGAGAAGCTGGAGGAAGTGGATGGCGAAGCTGGAGGAGTAATAGTCCATTTCTGCGCAACAAGCAAGGACGTGAGTGGCTTGGGAACGGGTTGAAAAAGGGGGCGGGGAGGGTTCTGAGAGTGGAAGAGATAAGGGGCGGAGAACGGAACTCACGATGGATGCCCTCGGGGCCGTCGTTGGACCAGCCTTCTCCTCGATAGAAGGTGTTGAGGTGCTCAATGTCGCTGTCCAGCCGTTCCTGGGAGAACTTCGCCCCGTTTTGCTTGAGGCCGAGGTTGGCGAAGACGCGGAACCAGAGCCAGTTGGTGTTGGGCATGCTGCGTGATCCAGCCAGTCAGTAAGTGGATTCGGGGAACCATACACTTGCGCTATAACTCATCTCTTGGTAAGTGCTAACATACTTTTTCTCGTTGATGGAGTTTCCAAGCCAGTTCTCGACGTTGACGCGCTCCTTTTCCGAGAGACCTTTCCATATCTCTGGTGCTACTGCAAGTGCGTAGCCTATACAAGACGATCAATTGTCAGTCTCCCTCAGTCTACACCATCAATTGGCACAGTCGATTGATTACCCAAGGGACACATTTCCACCATCCGCTGGTCATTGTCGCGAGGATACCCCCAATACTCGGGGCTCTCCGGATCCGTGCCGGCTCTGATGCCCTGAATCCACCACTCGGTGCCGCGATACTGGCCGCCACCCGCCAGGAGACAAGCCAGCCCCCAGAGGGGACGGCAGAGGCCCTCGATCTCGGACGCGGTCTGGTCGAAGCGGACGGCCGTGGCGCCGGGGCACTTGACGCGGGCCTTTTGCGGGGAGAAGAAGGGCTCGAGGGGGTCGAGCAGCGTGCGGAGGAGGTCCTGGACGGAGGCGCGGTCCGTGAGAGGGACCTGGGTGAAGGGGTGCTTGTCGTTGTAGCCGAGGGAGAGGGGAGCCATTGTTTGGAGGCTTTTTTGGGGTGAGCTGCTTGTTGTGAAATGTGAGCTGCTCTGGTGGTGTAATCGAGGGATTGGATAAGTCCTGGCGCTGTTCACATGGATGAGGTTTAGCAGAGCTTTTTATCTCATCTCATGTTCCAGAGTTTCGGGGGTTTTCCGATGTATAGATCACACCAGAAGCATAGCTTAAATGGGCGTGTGCAGAACCAGATGGGAGTTCATGCAAGCTCATTTTGGTTCGGAGGCGATTGAGCCGAAGTTGGGTGATATCAGACTGCGGCATCACGAATGAGGGGCAGGATGGGGTTGAGTGTGGAGAAGTGGACAAGAGGAAGAGGAGCAGCCCAGCCAGAGCTCCGGAGTATTTCAAGTTTGCTTAGATAGACTCTCCAATTTGCTGATAATTTCTATCATCGTATGCATCCAAAGTGTAGTTATGTGCGTCGAGGTAATCCGTCGTGTGGTTACTGTCTCTTTCGCTCTTCTGAGCGCAATGTGGAGCGTGTCTTCTGTAAGCTAAGGCGAATCGTCAATGGTCATTCCAAGCAATATCATAACGAACAGCTGCAGTACTCCAAGGAAACGACTCTGCCGGGTAGGTACCTGTAGCTATCAAATGAGTGCAAGCTGCTTGAACCCTGTGCGGTGGTGCTCGATCATCGTTAGGATGGGGCTTGTGGCTCATACTATACCGGCTAAATTGGAGGGATAATGTCAGTCTGCGTGGGGTGTCCATGTATTATTATCTTGTAAAGTCACACCCGCCATTGTCACGACTGTCATAGAGGGAATATGAATGCTTTGTGGAACAAGCCGACTGTTCAATGGATCCAAGATGAATATGTTAATGTTGCTTGGAAGGACTCTAGTGTCTGCAGCATTGGGAATAGTAAGAGTTTGTAGATAATGCGTAGTACGTTGCGGAGTCAAGTTCCGTGATTCTATCTTGTGTGATGTCGCTATTTGGGGGACGCAGCCTGAGACGCAAGTACTAGTCGAGACGACTGTACAGTATCATCAATATGAGAGTAATGACTCGGTTTGTGGCAAGGAGACATAGACATGTTGTTCTGTCCGTTACGCAGGATCACTTAGAGCCTCGGGAGCATTGTGTTTAGGACTTGTGAATGTAAAGGAGCTGTCCGAAAGAAAGCCCCAAAGGATCGCCAACAGTATTCAATGGCTCTTGCATGGAAACACGCCAAGGGTCTTGTAACATCCTTGACCTTTTTTTTTTCCCACCATAAGACGCCTTAGATTTACTTGCATCGGGGCGTGTTTGCAAAAATACAATCGTCTGTTGAAACCCCCTAAAGATATGCTACCCTAGAGCTCTATGTTGATACCATGGGCGAATCAGACGCTACATATCTTACTTTCATCTTAACAATATCAACGTTATTTAAACTTGCTAGAATCATCCCGTCTTTCTTTGTTTACATCAAGAAGCAATCAATCGCCTTCTCTGCGCTCATATCCTATCAATCTGGCACCCTCAGCGCCATGGCGACTTCTCTAACCTTTACAACTCATCTCACCACGCCTTGAGCAAACAACACACGCACAACCGACATCATCAACAGTCTCATCCCAACACCTCAACCCCCCTCCCCCCAACCACACAAAAATGTCGGCAACGGGCTCAGCACCGGCCGATGAAGAGCCAACTCCACGACCAGAATCAAACGCAGAGCCAGAACCCAACGAGGCCGTGTTACCGCCGTCTTCAACGCTCTCGTCGCTTTCCGAGCTTGAGTCGCCATTCACGCCTGCGCGACTGCGGCGCAGGGTGACTCCCACCCAGGTCGCTGAATCGCCAGTCAAGCACGAGTCCAAATCCATCCCTCGGCGGCCAAAGAGGAGAACCCCTGCGAAAAAGAAGGCGCCCAGGAAGCCGAAATGGGACGCCGAGAGTATCATCAAGAATCCAAAGTCGCCCCTGGCCACGGCGAATCTGAGGGTTAGTCTATTCTCTTTGGTTTTACCAGTGACGTTATTCACCCTTGGTCGCCTGGTTAGCATACTTGTGGGAGGAAGTGATGACCAAGTCTAACGAGACGAGCAGAGCATCCTATGCAACCCCATGGCATGGTCATGCCTAGACCAAGCCGACAAGGCGGAGATTCTAGCCCTCTTCCCCGACAGAGATCACATTCTTGACGCCGACACGGAAGACGCGCGCCCTGACCTCGCGTCGCTGATGAATGACGACAGCTTCCGCTACGACTGCGCCGCGTACACGGAGAACATTGCGCAGGGCCGACACGATCCCGAGTGGCTTGCATCGGCCTGGAGCGCGCACGAGAGGAGGAAGGCGGGCGACTTTGACGAGTTTTTGGTGGAGAGGCTGGAGGAGGACTGGGGAGTCGAGATCCCGGCGGGGATGAGGATCGTGAGGGGGGTGAATGGGGCTGAGAAGAAGGAGAGGAACGAGGCTGAAGAGGAAGACGCAGGGACATCTGGACAAGAGAATGTTGATGCAGCTGGCGGTGCAAAGGCGGATGCGAGCGGTCCGGTGGTGAGGCAGAAAGTCATGCCTAGGAGGCTGGACGATCAAATGGAGATTGATGAGCTTGCGGCGTAGGTTTATGGAGGAACATATCGGTTTGGAACTGGCATGGGCGTTCACGGTACTGTTATAGAGACATACAGATTGCGCAATCCTACGGTATGTCGTTTCACGAAGCCAGGAGACCAGGTACTCTTCGTGTCAAGGAATCGTATAGCTCGATAATGGCTATAGACACGTCTGTACTTGATGTAATATCTTTTGCCTCCTTGCCATATAACCGATGTCATGGTGTCGCACATGTTGAGATTCGACAAACCTTTTCCCAGTTGATTCGTAGTTATGCCTACCTAGAGATACACGCCATGGTGCATGTAAACATATAGACTCGCATCGTTCTATCGATGCATGCCTTGAAAAAGCCCTAACTGACCTAAAACCGACACCTAATTAGTCCGTCACTTGACCGACGCACCCGTCTCATGATCCAAACCTCTTACGAGGCCTTTGCAAAATCAGTGATGAACTGAGCCAGCTTCTGCGCTCCCTCCAGAGAAATGGAGTTGTAATTGGAGGCACGCGCGCCGCCAACTGAGCGGTGTCCCTTGAGCCCGGTGAGGCCCCGAGCAGCGGCCTGAGCGAAAAAGTCCTTCTCAGCAGCCTCGAAATCGCCTCCCTTGGTCACCCTGAAGCAGATGTTCATCCTGGAGCGCACTGACTTGTCCGGCACGACGCGGTACACGTCGGGATGGGCGTCCAGGGCGCCGTAAATGAGGTCGGCCTTTTGCTTGGCGACGGCCTCTTGGCCGCTGACCTTGTCGGGGTAAGTGTCCAGGAGCTTCTTGAGGACTTGGCCGGCGATGTAGACACTTTGACACGGGGGAGTTAGCACGTGCTTTCAGAAATGCAGCGAGGAGCAGACAGAAGCGAACTTACTCAAAGATGCTGAGCGTGTTGTAAAGGCTGTTGTTCTTGGCGATAGAGTCGTACTGCAGGATAATGGGCGGGATCGCGAGCCCGAGGTGCCTCATCATGGCGGCCGAGGGCTGTTCAGAGACGGGCGCGATGAGGTTCTTCTTGATGATGACGACGGTGATGCCGGCCGGCCCCAGGTTCTTCTGGGCGCCGAAGAAGATGACGGAGAAGTTCTTGACGGGGATCTTGCGCGACAGGATATTGGAGCTCATGTCGGCCACGACAATGGGGCCCTCGCCATTCGGCTTGGGCAGCAGCCGCTGGGGGAAGTCCTGGAACTCGACGCCGTCGACGGTCTCGTTGGCGCAAAAGTACACGAGGGCCGCGTCCTCGGACAGCTTCCAGGTGCTCTCGTCGGGGATGATGCCGAACTTGCCGTTGTTGACGAGCCGGGCGTCGGCGGCGACGTTGACGTGGTCCTGGCCGTACAGCCTGGCCGCCTCGGCCGCGGCCTTGGCCGACCAGCTGCCGGTGATGATGTAGTCCATCTTGAGGTCGTTCTCGACGGCGTCGTGCAGCTGCTGCATCTCGGCCGGCTTGCCGTCGCCCTCCTCCCGGGGCGTGCCAAAGATGCGGCGCCGCCGGTTGGCCACCCACGTGCCGACCAGGTTGTAGGCCGTGGAAGAAAACTGGCCGGTTCCGCCAGCAGACATGAAGAGGATGTCATAGTCGTCGGGGATGTCGAGGAAGGCGGCCAGGTCGGCCTTGGCCTCGTTGATGATGGTGTTTGCAATCTCGGAGCGGTGGGAGTGCTCTGCCGAGTTTTATCGTATTTTATTTTAGCAGCTGGGGACTTTGCCTTGTTACAGAGTGAGGCGGTTTGAGATGGGGATTTGAATACCTGCGAGGCCCAGGCCGGTGTTGTTGTAGTTGACGAGTGCCTGGGCGGCCTTTTCGAGGACGGAGGTGGGCAACAGGGCTGGCCCGGCCCCGAAGTAGGTGACTTCGTCTCTGGAAGGCATTTTCTATGCTCCTCTACTTTCTTCTCCTGATTGATTGGTGTTGTACGACCGGAGGGGATGGCCGTGGGATGAGTGAGAATGGCTGGGTGAGTGAGCGGCTTGCAAAAAGGTCTGAATTTGAAGCTCGATGAAATCGGCGACTATTTTACTAGTACTAGGTTATAAGCCACGCAAAGCTGCAGCTCCGAGTGAGTCACGGAGATGCTGGTCTCAAATGGGCACCGACGACGATGCAATTCTGGTAGCAGTTGAGGATATTGATTTCAAAGTGAGTCAAAATATGACAACTCGAGAGATTCTGCCGGAGTTCAGGCACGACATCGATCTTGCATCGACGCTGCCCGACTCCGCACCGGCCGCTCTCGGAGACGATTGGATGGGCATGCTGTGAGCTTGAGCGATCAGACCCTGGCATCTATGGTACTGGATTCATGTACATGCTATGAGATACTTTTCGATGGTTTCCAAATTATTTCACTGCCATTCTATTTATCAAGTATGTTCAGAGGGCGATGACCTAATTGCGAGTAGGTAGATATAATGAACCTGTTGTCGATATCTGTCGAGTTTCAGCTCGGTTTCTTCCGATCCGGTCACCATGCTCCGTACAAGCTCTAACAATGCTGATGATTCCGTGCAGCTGCAACTGCTGACTAACGCAGCCGCGCCACTCACCAGCCACAACTGCGTCTCCAGCCACGGCAAGGCGACGAAGCTTAGGTTGCCTGGATCTTGGATCTTGGATGCGTCTCCCGCATCAAACCAAGCCTGTCAGCTCCAAACGGCCCTCTTCCCTTCTCGTCCCTGCGCCGTTGCAAACAATATCCTGTTCCCTTGATCCTATTGTACAGCACTTTCAGATCGCAGCGAGTCACCATGTTCAGGAACAACTACGACAACGATTCCGTCACCTTGTACGTGGAAGCCCCTCCAGCTTGCTCCAAGCTCAGTAGCTGACCTGACATGCCCTGCCCTTCAGCTCGCCGCAGGGCCGCATCTTCCAGATCGAATATGCCGGCGAGGCCGTCAAGCAAGGATCAGTCGTGGTCGGAATTGCCAGCAAAACACACGTCGGCCTGTTTGCCGTCAAGGCGAGTTTCCCACCCTACCCCTCAGCGTAACAGCACAAAGCAGCAGCAGAGCGTCCGGGAAGTCCAAGCAAGGCTGACCTGATCCCGCAACAGCGAAACGCAGAGGAACTGTCATCGTACCAGAAGAAGCTTTTCGAGATTGACGAGCACACCGCCATTGCCATCGCCGGCCTCACGTCAGATGCCCGCGTCCTGTCCAACTTCATGAAGCAGCAGTGCCTGGGCCACCGGCTGACGTACGGCCGCCCGATACCCATACACACGCTGGTCGGCATGATTGGCGAAAAGGCACAGATCAACACCCAGGTCTACGGCAAGAGGCCGTACGGCATCGGGCTGCTGGTGGCCGGCGTCGACGAGAACGGCCCGCACCTGTTCGAGTTCCAGCCGTCGGGCATGACGGAGGAGATGGTGGCGTTTGCCATTGGCGCGCGGAGCCAGATGGCCAGGACATATCTCGAGCGCAACATTGACAAGTTTGCCGACTGCTCCAAGGAGGAGCTGGTCAAGCACGGACTAAGGGCGCTCAAGGAGAGCTTGGTACAGGACAAGGAGCTGACGGTCGAGAACACATCGGTGGGATTGGTGGGTCTGACAGAGGGTCCCAAGGGCCGGCCGAGCATCGAGCCCTTTAAGCTATACGACGGTTTCGAGGTCAAGACTTGGATCGAGAGCGTCAGCGAAAGCCAAGGAGGCGAGGGTGGTGAAGGTGGCGAGGCAGAGGGAGAGGGAGAGACTGCGGCCGAAGGCATGGATGTCGACAGCTAGACGATCGGTGCACTGATGAAGAGGATGGGATATATTTGTGTAGATGAACGCATCACTAGAGGCTGCTCGGGACAGCACAGACAGTGAGGTTTTATACAAACGAAGCAATAATGCAAAACGTAAAAGAGAACAGATACCTAATCATGACATTTAGAATGACGTATTGAAAGCCTGTCTATGGATTTATATCTCTTTTGGAAAACCGAACTTCTATACCGCAAATGAAGGGCCACGCGAAAAGGCCATGGATATCCCTAAGAACCAAGCAAGGAACAGCAGAGCCAAACAGGAAAACCAAAAGACAGCAAAACAACATGAATCGATGAGTCCCAGTTAGCAGTGGGATCTGAGGCATCCAGCCATTCCTCTTGCCTTGCAGGCTCAACTTCTATATCCTATCCTACCCGAACACCCAACACATCTATTGCGTACCCCACTCCAGCTTGAATGTGCCCTCGGAAACCTGGTAGTTCATCAGTCCCAGAATGGCATCCTCTGCACTGTTGGCGGTCACAAGAATATCCTTGTTAGGCAGCTTGACGAAGCCCTGCTCGACGGCCTTGTCTACCCACTGGATGATGCCGTCCCAGTATCCGTTGATGTTGAGCAGGCAGATGCCGCGCTTGTGGATGCCGAGCTGGTTCCAGGTGACGGTCTCGAAGAGCTCCTCGACGGTGCCGTAGCCGCCGCTGAGGGCGATGAAGCCGCTGCCGGGCCCGCCGGCGAAGACCTCCTCAGCCATGAGCTTCTTGCGGGTGTGCATGTCCTTGACGACGGTCGTCCGGCCGTACTCGGACTCGGTGGGCACGTACTGGTTCTCCGTGTTGATGGTCTGGTAGGTGCCGTCGCGCTCGTACTTGACGAGGGCCTCGGGGATGATGCCGTGGACGGCGTCGGGGCCCTTGAGCTTGCAGAGCGTCTTGGCTACTTCGCCCATGAGGCCGACGGTGCCGCCTCCGTAGACTGCAGCAAGGGAATTAGGAGGTTAGCTAGTGTTGGTGGTGGGAGAATGGAGGGGAGAGAAAACAGAGGAGAGGTTGTTTTTTTGTAGGACTTACCGAGGTCGATGTCGTTTTCAGCCATGACGCGGGCGAGCTCGCGGGCGACTTCGACATGTTCCGGGTCGTTTCCGGCCGCTGAGCCGCAGTATACGCAGATCTTGGTTCGAGGAGTGCCGTTTGTGGTGCCGTTGGCGGTGCCGTTGGAAGAGCCGTTTTGGCCGATGACGGAGCTATCAGCAGTCATGGTGGGGGATATTGATATTGGACTTGAGATGATTTGGCGGGGTCCAGAAAGAGAGGCGTAGGAAGGTGTTGAAATAAAGAAATGAGGTCGAGGTCGACTGAGGTCTTTGATTGAAGTAGGTAGGATCAAGGACGAGGATTGTGGTGACACAGGACAGAGTTGGGTGTAGAAGCCTAAGGAGTGGTTGGGCGTTAAAAGGGCCAAGACGGCGTAAGGAGAGCGAGGCTACAGCAGCTCTTTGATTCGTGTGCGTGTCAGCAGTAATACGTTTCGCTCTTTGTCAAATGAGAGACTATAAGAGAGAAATCTAGGAACAGGAAGACTAGAAAAGAAGATGGGAAAGATGCAAAACAGGTGGCGAAGTCGCGGCTAGATATAAAAGTAGGGACTGGGGCGCGATGACGCTGCAACGCTGCGGATGCGAATTTGCGGTCCAAAACTCCGGGCGGGCTGCCGCTAGTCTGAGGGACCCCCCGGCAGCCATCGGCCACCGCCGGTCCCCCATATAATTCTTAGTAAGTAATTCACTGGATTGTGACTGAAGATTAGCCTGTCATTGGGTGAGCATTTGGCTCGGTCAGGACAAGGTGGGAGTCTGGATGCCAGATGCCGGGGCGCCAGTGCGAATGGGGGAATTCCATAATTGCCAAATCCGCTCGCCGGTGACCTCGGGCGGCCTAAATGGAGTCGTCCTTGACGGTCTCACGAGCTTTTCGCATTGGCTGTCTTCCTTACTTGGGCACCTTTGTGGGTGCTTCTCTGTCACTGGGACACGGATCTCGGTCCTTCTCTTTATCTCGTAATATCAAGTTCTCATTGGCTGCAGATTTGCCGGTTTCACAGGGCGTAGGTGGTGGTTCAGGTTGGTGGTTTAGCACAACGAACCACTAAGGTCAGCAGGACACGCCCGGTGAAAGACATTAGCGATTCTGACCCCAGAACTCGCCGTTGACGAGGCAGTTGGCCTGCTGTCGTGCTTGAGGGGATGCACACAAACATGACAGATGTGCTGTTCGCTGTCCTTCAAGTCGAGGCTCGATATCTGCATACCACCATTACACGATGCTGTGCCATTCATTGCGGTGGAGGGAGCAAGATCGGATTGGCAGGCAGATGTTGTTTTTCTTGCCTACATACCTAGTACCTACCTACCTACTTACTTACTTTGGTAGACAAGCCAAGTTCGTACCGGATTGAGGCAAAGTGTCGCACTGATAGCATGATAACAAACCTTGCGCATCAAGTCTTGTCATTTCGTGGCCTACCTTAGGTATACATCGACACAAAGAGGAGCCTCCAGATGCGTCACCTGGGCGGTTTGCCTCGTTCGTTCTCTGGGAGCCGCATCAGGGACAACGTATCACAGAATACGATTTGACAATCACCGAGGCCTCAAGGTTCGACCTATAGCCTGGGATCAAAGAGGCCCCAGAGGCGAAAACTCGCTGAGATGAATGATCTGCCTCCACTCACATTCAGCGTGAGGGTATGATGTTCTTTTCCTCTTCTTCCTATTTTGTTTTCAACTCTCGTGCTACGGAACCCGCCGCTGATTCGCCGACCCGGCCTGATGGGTCCAACGGCGCCGATTTCCTCCGGTTGCCGCCGCCTGCCGCCCCTCAGGTACCATTTGGTACCATTTTGCGTCACACAGTATGACAACGGTACATGCACCTGTTTGCACTTTCTGCAATCATCAGTCTAGTCCCATCATGGAAATGGAGTACGGACCTCAACAAAGCTGCTGGTGCTCTGCGAAAGGCCATCTTGCACAATTTGACGACGCGCAACGGCCTCCTCGCCTCTTTTGCTTCCAGGGCGAACAGCTCCCCTCCGGACTATCACTGCAAGGCAACTAGGCGCCTGACTCTGCCTGCTTCTCCCGCGACACAGCTCGACAGTCTGCGCAATGCCCGACACAGCAGTGCAGCGGCCCGCGGGCCAGGCGGCACGGCGCCAGCAGGACCAGGGAAGTGTAAGTTCGAGACGCCCTCATCCTCGGTGCATTGCGATGCCTGTCGCTGGTCAATTGTGTGCTGACTTGCTGTCGCGCGTCTTGTAGGGCATCGGCATGAACAAGGTCATCATGGGCATCGCCTTCTACTTCGGCCTCAACATCTTCCTCAGCTTCTACATGGCCAAGGATCAGACGGGCGTCACCACCACCCATCCCGAGACCGGCGAGACCATCACCGTGCCCGGCAACCTGGGCAAGATCCCGCCCTACCAGCTTCGGCCCAAGCACCTCGACGAAGGCGCCACCTACAGACACATTCCCAAAACCATCGCCCCCATATGGCCCCAGGACAGCTACGTCGACGTCATCGTCACAATCTCGCCCTCGCCCAACCCCGTCCCGCTGGCCCAGGTGCCTGCCGAGTATGTCGTGCTCAATGAGTCTCGGTTCCACATGAACAACAAGACGGACAAGCGGTCAGTTGACACCACCTTCACCGTGCCGGAACCCGTGCGCAACAATGGCACGCTCTGGGGTCACTTCTACATTGGACTTTCCGGAAGCGTTCTCGACCCTTATCAGCCCAATTTCGATCCCGGTCGGGCGTACCACGTTGCGCACCCTCTTACCCAGTATCTGCCCAAGAAGAAGGTGGCCAAGACGAGGAATCTGCTGGAGGACCTCCCCGCTCCCGCAGAGGAACCGGAAGAAGACACGTCGGGCCCCGTCATTGCGAGCTACTACCATCAGAATGCCAGCTTTTCCCTTGTGCCCGGTCTTGGTGTGAAGGACCTGGATACTGTTCATCCAGCGCTCAAGAGGTTCCTTCGCCTCGAGGCGACTGGCGCGCGTGATGGCACAGGCCAGAATGGATGGTACTGTATGTTGCCACTATATCCCCTCCATATCGGCAAGCGATGGAGCTAACTGAAGTCTTCATAGACCCCACTCTGTTTGTGAACACGTTCTGGCAGCTCAAGTCCCAGATGACGGTTTTAAACGAAACTGTCAAGGAGCTGCCACTTCACATCGACCTCGACAACATGCCTGGCTGGAAGTTTTATGCAATGGCTGCCGTCGAGCAAAACTCAAAGGAGAACGCTCGCCAAGCTGCCCTGGGCAACCCGGTCCCCGGCGGCGGCGACGGATCCGAGATCGAAATGATCAAGGAAATCTTCATTGACACCAACCCCATCCTGCTCGGCATCACCGCCGTCGTGAGCGTTGCCCACATGATCCTGGAGACGCTTGCCTTTGGATCCGACATTGCTCACTACCGCAAGAAGAAGGACAATGTCGGCATTTCCGTCCGCTCCATCTTGGCCAACGTCTTCATGCAGACGGTCATCTTTTTGTATCTCCTCGATAACTCGCAGAACACGAGCTGGATGATTCTCGGCTCGCAGGTCGTCGGAATTGTTATTGAGTTTTGGAAAATCACCACCGTCGTCAACGTCCGCTTCCGAGAGACACCTCCGGGCTCGCTTCTTCCGTACTGGTTCGTGTTTGAAGACAAGCACAAGCTGACCGAGACGGAGGAGAAGACCAAGGAGTACGACGAGATTGCTTTCAAGTACATGTACATCCTGGCAGTGCCTCTGCTGATTGCCTACGGCATCTACTCGCTGGTTTACGAGTCTCACAAGTCGTGGTACTCGTTTGTCATCACCACGCTTGTCGGCTCCGTCTACACCTATGGCTTCCTGATGATGGTGCCCTCTCTGTACATCAACTACCGACTCAAGAGCGTGGCGCACATGCCCGCCAAGGCCATGATGTACAAGTTCCTCAACACCTTCATCGACGACCTGTTTGCCTTTACCATCAAGATGCCTTTTCTGCATCGCCTGGCGACGTTCCGAGACGACATCATCTTCTTCATCTACCTCTACCAGCGCTGGGCCTACAGGGTCGACTACACTCGCGTCAACGAGTTTGGCCAGGGCGGTGATGATGATGAACCAGTTGCCGAGAAGAAGAAGGATGGGGAGGGGAAGGACAAGGCTGTTGCTGCTATTCAAGATGCTGTCGGGGAGAAGGAGGGGGCCACGGCCACTGGAGCTGATGCCGGACAGGCGACGAAGAGAAAATAGCCGTGCATACCTATGCATCTCCGAGTACCCATGTATGATCACCTTAGTGAATACATGTACCTAGCGTAGTAGTAGGTGCTTGAATACTGGTCAGCTGCATGCTTCTTCCTGCTTTGGGGTTCCATGGCCAGCCGATTATAGACGATTAGCAAGTGAATTGAGAGGGTCAACATGTGCTATGGGATTCTTGTGCGATATTAAGGTTAATACCGGGGAGATAAAAAATAGCCGGATCGCCAGGCACATGTATGTACGGTACTAAGGTAGCAAGAGCATCAGCCGAGCTGTCAAAAGAGAAAAAGGCAACTCCAGCTCCTCGATGAGGCCTCACGCCTGGATCAGCCCGTGGCTATTGTTTCAGGATGGACGATGTGGAAAAAGGGTGGAGGGGGGAGGGAAATGCTTCAGGTTGGCCAGCTGCCAGTCTTTTTCGCTTCCCCCCCAACACGAGCTGACGGACGCACCAATCAATGGATGAGCTGCTTCTGCTGCTCGTGATGGCTTCCATCAGCCCTATGTATGAGCAGTAGCTGGTCTTACATCCACTTTACCTGTACACTGCAGTCCCTCTTGACGATCAAACCATCATTCTTCATACTGTTCTGTTCCTTCAATGTTCTTATTCTCTACCCGAAGGTGGCGTCATCAAACATGCATGAATAGTGCAACTTCGTCGAACGGGCTCAGCATGGGGAAGAAGCGTCTCAGCGTCGCGAGATCCCTGCAGAACTCGAGGGATCCCTGCCCTGCATCTTCCCAGCAAGCCGGCGCCCCTTCCAGCGCCATTTCTCTTCCCCCACAGGACCACCGAAGGCCTCCAACCAGCGGCATCGAGCCCGTCTGATAGCGCTCACTCTCACTCAGAGGCTTCCGATTTCTGTTGTTTTCGGCGCTGTGGCCTTTCCAGCTGATACTGACCCGACTGTAAAGCGCTCAACTGCAGTTTCTGCCGGCGACACCCAGATCCAACCCACTCCTGCATCTCCATCCTTCCCCGAACTTGCCTCCAGTCTCTTCTCTTCTCGACCCTCGTTGCTCGCCTGCTGCTCCCTTTTTTCGTCTAGCTGCCTTATTCTTCTTCTTCTTCTTCTTCTTCTTCTTCTTCCCCTCCTCTTCTTCCCCTCCTCTTCTGCCGCATTGTCCATCTCTTCTGCTTGTTCTGTCCAGCAGCGTGCGTCATTGGTCCTGCGTCTCCGTATATCCCTTATCCCGACTTATCCCGCCCTGCCTTGCCTTGCCTTGCCTGTGCCTTGCCTTGTCCATTTCTATCCCTTTCCGCCATAGCCTCCGGCCCACCGTTTGCAGCGCAGCACAGCCTCGCCTCTCGTGCGTCTTTGCGACTCAGTCCACCCGTCTGGGGTTCGACGACCGAATGCTGGCCACAGCCACAGCTCTCCGTTGAAAATTGCACGGCCCGTCTATCCATAACCCCTACGACGGTACCTTGATAGTAATAAACGGCCCTCGACCGGCGCTACGTCATCTCGTCCACGTCCACGTCCACGTCCACGTCCTGGCCTGCCTCTGTCCTGTCCTGTCGTGTCCTGCACAGAAGCTTCACCCAACCGTGGAGCATCTTTCCCCCCCATGCGACGCGCCCGTCGACGGGTGCTCTTCGAGGCCCCTTGACGAGCGGTTGTCGATTCTCGACTCTCGTTTCTCGATACATAAGTAAACCGGCCGCGCCTGGCTTGCCGTGTCACACGCTGTGCGTTCCCTCGTCCCATCAGATTCCGGCCTAGCCAACCTGCTTCGCTCAGTCAGCTGCAAGGCGGGGTTCGCATGCCAACGACAACCACCAGACATCCTCTCGCTTCCTCCTCACCAGAGCAATGGGCGTCTTCGACTCGGTCGGGACACTGCTGGCAGACATTGCGAATCTCATCACCGACGGCCAGCGAATCCTCAGCTTCTCCGACAAGCGCCATTGGGGGCAGGACGAGCGCGAGCAGGAGCGTGCGCTGGACGCTGTGCTGGACGAGGCCCGGAAGGACTTTCAAGAGCTCGGGCCGCTGGTCAACGGGCGCTCGCAATACGAGCACGACCGCAGACGTGAGAACTTTCCTGATGCCGGGATGCCTATCTTCAGCCGGGCTGCTTGGGTTGACTAACATGTTTATGCTGCTGCTAGATGATTCAATAGAGGAGTTGCGCGCGATTCGGGCCAAGTTCCAGGCATTGACGGAGAAGCTGAAAGACTGGAGCCGATCCGGCGGTCCCATCGATCCGACCTGGGTGCGCGAGACACAGTCGCTCAAGCGGGAGCTACATCGGGCTCAGTGCCGAGCGGCAATGCGAGTGTTCACATCAGCGCGGGAGGCATCGCAGCTGTGTTTGGGGGCGTATATCGTGCAACGGCAGCAACGCGCCCCTCTCCGCAACTCGAGGACCGGAGACAAGCCCGACGAAGGCTCCTACCAGCGATATTATGCGGAGGAGCTTCTGGCATGCAAGAGCGTGGGGGCCTTTCAGCGATTTGGGGAACAGGACATTGCCTTCGTCTGCGACTTTTGCGACGGGCATCTGGTCTGGGACGATCTGGAGCGCATGCCGACGGTGCGAACATCTACCCAGGCATCGCCTCCCGGCTCGTCGAATGCGCCGGTATCGTTGCTGCTAAACGCCTCGAACTGGCAAGCAACGGGCGTGACTCACTGTGGCCAGCATCAGAAACAAGTCATCTTTGCTCCCGTGGCGATTGCGAACCATATTGTACCAAGACATGGAGATTGGGAGGCTAGGCTGCGATGTCCACTCTGCGAGGCGATTGGGGAACAACCGCAGGACGAAGACGACGACGAGGAAGCATATCGCCCGGACGAGGAGTTTGACGACGTCAAATCGTTGCAAGAGCATCTCGAGTGGCAGCATGGGCCATCCAAGCTGCCGATTCCGTTACCGACTTCAACGACGACGCAAAGTAATTGCCGAATCATGTGATGACGGGTGTTGCAAACGAACAACAAAATGTCATAGGAGCCGAGAAAGAAGAAGTTGAGGAGACATGAAGAGTCTCTTTGTTCGCCTACTTTTCCTAAGACGACGAAAAGGACAAGGGCAGACACTTTTGGGGCTCCGAGTTGTTCTTCCCCGAGGCAGAAGACGATGCATAGAGGTATAGAGACGATACAAACGTCTATGATGGGAGCTCTAGCGAAGCATCTGAATACGGAGTTTGCGGCGAATAAGGTTACGGTGGCATTATTATTCCCCCTTTATTGAACAATGGATCAAGAACAGTACAGTATGAAGAGAAGCGCTGTGATAGAGGCAGGAAGCAAATGCCGGGAGAAGCAGGATCAAGACACTGATAGTGTATAGAAGCATGAGTGCATAATTGTATATATATTATAATGGATATCCATCAACGCCACGCTCCCGCTGTCTTTGCGCATTGATAACTCGATTGTTGCCCTCCCATCCCCTTGTCGCCTTTGTTTGCCTGTCCCTTCCCCAACCACCCCCCTCCTCTCGTGTTTTGCCGTGCCTTCTTGTTCTCCGCGGCCAAAGACAAGCCCATCTAGAAGAAGCGCCAGTAGATGAAGAGCAAGATGAAGAAGCCCAATCCAGCAAAGGGGCCGTACTGCTTCAGCATGAGCTCCCAATTGATGCGCACGGCCGCCCTCCGGTACTTTTTGCTATCGTCCCTCAAGCGACTGCTAATCTCGCCCATGCGCTCCAAATTGTCCCCGCGATAGAGCAGATCCTCGATATTCTTGGTCATGATTTTGGTGACGTCCCTCAGCTCATCGTTGAGCTTGTCGAGGTTCTGCGCGGCCCTGGCGTCGGCGTAGGTGGTCCTCGTCTTAGCGATGAAGTTGTCAAACTCCATGAAGGCATAGGGCCGGAGGGCCGGGTTGTGGATGGCCTGCTGGGTGTAGGTGGTGGTGAACTCGCGGGCGAGGTCGGCGAGGTAGGTGAAGGCGAGCTTGCGCGGGTAGGAGCGCTCGCAGATTGCGGTGAAGACGACGGCGGAGTCGATGAGGTAGTGGATCGTGAAGAGGGACGAGGTCGATTCGATGGAGGCTTGGGGCTCCGATGTGGGCGTGAGCTTGCGGAGGATTTGGCGGAGCTGCTGCTTTACTTCATTGAGGGCGGCGGCGTCGGACTGGCGGTTTTGGGAAGAAGTTTCGCGTTAGATTGAGAGAGCGGGGGGGGGG
>LFMI01000378.1:0-11419 GCA_001050175.1 Trichoderma parareesei | reverse complement strand
AAGGTTTTTTTTTTTTTTTTTTTTTTTTTTTTCGACGTCGCATTGGAATTCGGCCGTGGCTCTATCCCAAAGAGGCAGGCAAATAGTCTCTCGTACTAGGTTAGGCCGCGTTGCTTATTATTATGGGGGACAAAATGTTCCCTCAAGCTCTGGATAGCAGATTTACAGCAGCCCATCTACACAAATGTCTTCTCGAGACGGACGTTCAGGCGTAGTTCGTCTCTGGGCTGAGCAGCTCCGATTCAGCCAGGGAAAATATACCGGCAAGACGTCGACGTGAATTTAGCCTCGGGGGCCGGCAAAGTGATTCCAGGAAATGAGTGAGTGAGTAACCTAGGTTACTCTTGGTACTGTCAAGTAGTAAGTGAGAATGAGTGGGTGGCTGGCTTGTCAAGGCCAACCTTTAGCGGCGCCGTCATCTCGACTCTGCCGGGAAATCTGCACACGAACTACCGTGTGCTGGCAGCGATTTTAGCCTACGGAAGGAGTTTGCGGCCGTCAGTCCTTATCGGCTTTAGCATTCTGGGGTGTGTGTGGGCTGTAAGAGACGTCAAGGCGCCGATAATATGTAGCCTCTCCAAACCTTGGAAGGGTGTGTGTGCGCGTGTCTGTCCATGTTCTTTCATGTTCCAAGGCTGAGGTTGTGCCTGGCTCAGCATTCTCATGACTCAACCGAGGAGGAAGCCTGCGGTGCGATTCCAAATAGTACGAGTAATACATTGATACCTCGGCGCACGATAGTCGAGCCAGGATGCGTGATCATTCGTCGGAGGAACTGAAACTCGTCGTCGCCGCTCACTGCTGACCGTGTGGGACCCAGAAAGGGCCATGATGTACAGGGGGGCCAAGCCGGCTTGCTTCTTACCTAGTAGCTGCTATGATTCGGAGGCGTCAAAAGCAGAGTGGCCCGTCGGCACGCGATGCAGATCTGACAGGAACAGGGCTAGCTGGTCGTCAAGTATAGCCATATATAGATGTCGGCACCGGGCAGTGCGGAATCGAGATTGCGTCTCACCAGCGTCGAGTCGGGATGATTCGTCCGTAACCCTACCCTTTTTTGTTTCTTCTCGCGATACGGGCAGGGCAGTTGAAGCGTGGGAGGAGGACACGACATGCCTGCTTTGTTCACGCAGCACAGCATGGGCATGTGGCTCACGGCAGATGATTGCCGCATCGAGAAGCAGGCAAGGCAGGGCTGGCTTATTATTAGCACGCAATCATCTTGGGCGCTGGCACGATGCAGTGCCCCAGGATCCGCGGACTTTTCTTTCCCACACCATGCTTTGCCTGGACAGAAAACCGACGCGGTTTGTTGAGCAAGTTTTATCAGAGAGCCGCTGCCTATGCCAGGACTCTCATGTCCTCCGGAGCAGTGCCCTCGACTGAGCGAGGTGCCGCGAAGCCAAGCAACCTAACCCCCAAAACTCCGCAGCCCTTCTGAGGAGTTTGCAGCATGGCGGGGGGGTTACAGCGCAGAGGAAGCGCAATGCTCGATGATGTCGTGTCGCCAAGCCACATGACGGCCATTCAGCTCGCGAGACGGGGTGAGTATGTAAGTGAGGCCTTGGATCAACGAATGCCCGAGCCCAGGACCCGGATCAACTGCAGCAATCAAAGGCATGACGAGCGTTTTGACAGGCGTGGCTCGCCAATCAGGTGGTCGCCCACAGCCTGCGGGTTACATGGGAGCTCGGCCCTGTGGAAGAAGAAGAAAGAAAAAGTGATCGGGCGGGTGGAAGAGTTGACAGTTGGAGGCAGACAAACAGGGCTGCAATGGTTGCGGGAAGCAGGTGGTGTGCGGAAGTGCGAGTTGATTTGACTTTGGATCGTCGTCAGTTGTCTGTCGGCATTACTCTGTCCGCACCCCGGAGTTATTATGCGGAGTTTTACGAGGCCAGTTTCCCCGCTATCGAGATCAGAGGTTGCAGGACAGAAGGATTCAGCTTCATCTAGACCTTGTTGTTGTTGATGTTTGTTGAAGGCTTCAATTCTTTTGCCATCTTGCGGGGTATGGGGAACGAGATGGATGCCGCTACGGCGACATGCAGAAGAATCAGACCACCAAGGTGTTAAGACGATGCTTGGATAGAGCCGGTTCGTGTCAACCTGTAGGTCAATCGGCTTTGGAGGTGGTGATGTGTCAACTCTTCTTGCTTGGTCGTTCTGGCGTCTCCTCATGATGTCTTATAGCAGCCCGAGATCGCAGGCGTCTTTCGACGAGTATCAGCGGTAGAAGCAGAGGAACCAGCTACAATATCGACGATTTCGTTAGAGCTGGTTGTGCGTATAAGACAAACTTGTTAGACGAGCGGCCATTGGAGAGCCCCCTTGGCCTAATGGTTAAGGCGCAAGACTTCTATTAGTGCTGGGATCTAGACAACCCAGCGTCTCTTAGAGCGTATCTTGAGATTGCCAGTTCGAGTCTGGCAGGGGGCTTGGTCAATTCATCCACAAATCTTGGCTCGCGCGATCCAATTTTTTTGCCCTTTTGTTAAACGAAACATTCTTTGTTGTTTTTTCTTCCCACCTTGTGTCGGTTTATTTACAGGCATCCTGTCTATTACCTACTAGATTAGGCTGTAGTCTGCTCACCTGATCAAGGTCTCTTTATACGCGAAGAGTTTCGGCAGAGAGTGCCAGATGTCGATTACACACCATCGCTCCCAGCCTACAATTTGTCCTTGTTAGCACCTATCATACGAAAGTCTGTATCACAGGGTATTGCGATGTTGCAACTGGCGGTCATTGACAAAGCTCTAGGTTGCCCAATTACCCAGAAACGCCACGAGCCGTGTCTCATCGCCCGGAGGGTTAGGGTTACACATGCTCTTCACTTCAACTATCATGAGGGTAACTAGTGTTGTAAATGTGTATCTTGGGCGTCTTGACCATTTATATACGATTATGAGGCCTGAAATACCAATAAGAGACCACCATTTACTCTGCAATCCCGCAAAAGTCGACAGCGAACCTAACACTTGCTCTCCCCAAGGTGCCATGTCTCACAAAGATTGCATTGCGAAGAGGGTCTAAACTATCCTGCTTTGTAGTCTTGACACGTTCTGCGACCAGCGCTTCATCCATCAAACTTCGTAAACCTCCCACTTTGCTCTGAAGATGCAATCTATGATGCCATGTAAGCTGAGCTGTTCCAACCGGAGAATGCAAAACAGCCTCACATGGGAAACATCTCGTCCTCACTCACAGATTGATCATGTGTACCCCCCCAAAAGCTCACGGAGAAACCGCGTCCTTGGCTACCTTAGCTTCTTCTTCTCGCTATAACACATGCGCAGGTCGCCAGAGCCTCTTACCCGCCTGAGGTCCGGATTCCTTTCGCCCTCCATCTTCTGCCTGCTGAAGCTCTGCAAGCCCTGCAGCCAGTAAATGTCCTGCGAGTCGACGGTGCTGGCCATGTAGAACTTGTAGGCCTCCTCCCACTTGCCCAGGCCCCGGTAGCAGTGGGCCATGTAGAAGTTGATCTTGGACTCGATGTCGGTCATGCCCTCGGCGAACGCGATGACGGAGGCCTCTTCCGCCTCGCGCAGGGCCTTTCGGAATTGAGGGGGTCGCTCGCCCAGGTACGCTTTGCAGGTGGCCAGACGGTCAAAGATGCGCTTCTTGACCCAGCTGATGTCCTCGCCGTCGAGCTCGAACAGGCGGTCGAACATTTCCGCTTCTTTTTCTGTACTGATGGAGCTTGATCCGCTGGCCATGTTGGCGTGTGAGATTGTTTGATTCTGTTTGTTTTTTTTTGTCTTTGTCTTCCCTTTCTTCTTCTTCAAATGCAAGCTGCCGAAGGTCTCTTTAGCTTCCCATGAATAGTTCTTGAGGATCCTAGACCGCGGATCTCTCGCAAGTCTTATAAGCTCATGGCGCTCGTTGCTGTTCACAAGGACTTGAACATGATGTAGATTCACCGCCAGGGAACATTCTCGTGCTCCTCAGTAGCAGCTGTTCATTTGTTTAAAGTGCTGGGGTGGTCGAGTAACACAACATGCGGCTGGGGGGCCCCCCAAAGAGGCCAAGGGTAGAGCAAAGAAATATTGAGAAAAACAGCCTCAGCACATCGTCACTGAATCACCTTGACATGGCTCGAGATGAACTCGTGGGCAGGAGGTAGCGAGCAACAATGAGTCGTGATTGTACGACCACGGCAGCGTTGACGCTGTCCGCTTCGGGTCATATTGCTGTTCAACGAGCACAGGCACCATGATTGTGCGTGAGATGTGTGTGATACGACTTGCTTGCTGTGCGTGAGAATACATCAAGAGAAAGCAAGATTGTGAATGTCGGAACAAGCATTGAGAACAACACAGTCATCAGTGCGCAGAGTTTGCTATATAAGTATTTATGCTTTACGTCAGTCGTCTTGCAGCTAGAAGGGCTTCCCGTGAAAGTAGAGAAAAGGACCGGACACTCACGTTATCTACAGATTACATCCACGCCATGATAGACAAGCGGTAGGTAGGAGGTATTCATTGCTTCATGATCACCTAGAAACAGAGGTCGATGTCGCTTGCATGGAAGCGAATGTCATTGCACCAGTCAAAAGCAAGGAAAGAGGCAGCTGAAGTGTTTGATTGCTGATCAGGCTTCGTTTGTACGAACAAGAGCATGTCAAAAGATGGAGAAGCAATTCAAAGAGGAGGGGAGAAGAAGTCACCCTTTGCACATGTTTGAAGGGATACAGGAGAAAGAGATTTAGACAAAAAAAGAAGCAAAAAAAGATTCGATTGCGCACTAGAGCTTTGCTCCCGGCAGGGCTTGAACCTGCGACCTTCGCATTACCAACACTTGGCTCGAAGCCGGAGTATTAGTACGAAGCTCTAACCAACTGAGCTACGGAAGCGCATACGAATCCGGAAGTTGGCGGGTTTGATTCCACGCTCCCGATTGTTGATTGAGCGAGAACTAGTTGCATTTATGCAGCATTGATGCTTGTCCGTAGATTTTGTTGAACTCTGCTCTCTCCCCCCCTCCAACTTGTTCAGTAATTTGTTTGGGGGTGTGTGCAGGATGGATTAAAGGAGCCTTGACTGAAGAAATGACATTATCGAGACTTTCATGGCTAAGTACAGCTTGGTTGGTTCAGGCCGTGAGCTCTCATGCTCTAGTGGAAGATGAGTGCATGTTTGCTTTACTTGGATGCTTCTACTCTTCCTGTGTCCTGGTAGAGAATAGCGGACATTACTGCCTCTTTCAAGGACTTAGGGTAACAGGAAACACGTCGTGAGAAGCCTATCTAGTTTAACAAGACACCTCTTCGAATGACAATCTGTTACCGGGGAAGCGAAAGAATTCGATTCAAGAAGCTTTAAGAGCAACATACGAGCCATGAAACAACTACATATCTCGAACAGAGCGAAAGGCTGAACAAGCAGCATGACAATGTAGCAACGGCTCAACCAGCTTAAGCAATGAGTCCTTCAGGGAAACAATGGGACTTCCTGCGTCGAGCAGTGAATCCCACCGCCCAATCTAGGCAGCTCGTCAACGAGAACGGGAAAGATCCTTCGCTCATCCCCAAAGAGCATTTGGGCAGCTCTGATGGCTGCAGCATCGTGAGCTGGGTCACCAAACTGGGGCAAGATGATGCCTCCGTTGACCAGCAGATAGTTGACATAGCTTCGCACAGCGCGATCGTCGCCGAAGCCTCCGCCCTCGAAAATTTCCTCGTCAGGCTCCTCGATCTCGACGATCTCAAAAGGACGGCCCTTTGCATCGGTTGCCGAGCTGAGTATCTCCAAGGCCTCCTCGTAGACGACTGTCCAGTCTGTGGGCTCCTTCTCGTTGGCCTTGCTGAGAGCGATCACGCCGGGACGGACAAAGCGCGCGAGGGCGTCAATGTGGCAGTCGGTCGAGTCTAGGCCGGGTCTACCCGGAATCCAGATGACCTTCTTGATGCCGAGCGTGCGGACGAGCTCATCTTCAATCTCCTGGCGAGACTGGCCCGGGTTGCGGTTTTCATTGACGATGGAGCTCTCGGTTACCAGGAGAGTCCCGTCGCCGTCGGCTTCGAGCGCGCCGCCCTCAGTCACGATGGAGGTCTCAATACGCTCAATCTTGAGGTCTTTCAGAATCGTTTTGGCGGCGTGAATAGTGGTAGGCGTGGGGTATCTGCCGCCCCAGCCATTGAAGTTGTAGTCGAGGCCGACGAGGCTGCGGTCATTGCCGGGGCCGTTCTTGACAACAAACACGGGAGCAATGTCTCTCATCCAGACGTCCATGCTGTCCCCTTCAATGCGATGCACTCGAATCGGAAAGGGAGTGTCAACCTCGGCAAAGTGTGCTTCGGCTTCTTCGATTCGCTCAGTGCCCACGACCACGGTAACGGGTTGGAAATGGGCGATGGCGGCGGCGAGGTTGGAGACCTCTTGGGTTGCCTTGGCCAGTCTCTCTGGATAGTCGTGCAGAATTCCCTCTAGGCCCGGCCAAGCCATGAGGATTTCCTTTTGAGGAGCCCATTCTGCTTGGCGCTGAAAAGTAACGTCAGACATGGCTGAAGACGATGTTGATATTGATTGAAGAAGGTACGCCTAGGAATAAGCAACTAGGCAAAGTGTTGAGAGGGTTGTCGAGGCTGGTGATCTGATGAGCTTTGAGATTGGCCCTTCATTGTCGCGACCAGTGCAAGCTTTTTATAACCATCTCCAGTGCGGATTCTTCCTTTTCCTTGATTCCAGGAATTACGTATGTGGTGGCTCAATGAACATCGGCCTTGGTCATAGACCAGGGTATCAGGCTTTGTCTGGATGATTTCGTTCGTCGAGCTGGCGGATGAGCAATGCAGGGAGAGATAGTCCGCGGGACGTGCAGCTGTATGTCTTGTATAGTCTCAAGCCAACATGTCTCACCTTACGTCTGCATCTGCCTGTATAAAGTCTATTTGGTCTTGAAGGATTATGTCATGCTGCATCAATGCCGCAACTATTCAGCTGATAAAGGTGAGACAATGATGCAAACCCCCGGTTTCAGCTGAGATAGGATGAGAATGGAAGCCAATTGGGAAGAGCTTTGCTGTCTGAAGCGCTTCAAGGAACGGCTGGCCTGCACATTCTTTCCACATGCGCCGAGAAACAGAGAGTAACAGTCAAGCACAGAGTGGCAGTCATTGCTCCTCAATCAACATCTATCCGAGTCTCTTGCTAGAGTTATCATTGAGGAGTTTCTCACTCTATCGATGGTCGCCCATATCTTAACTTGCCTTGTGTCTATACTCACAAGACTGTCCAATGCATTTGGTATCGTGGGCGATCTCGTATGTCAAACGGTTTCAGCTTAGGAAAATATCATTGGCTTCGTACTAACTGAGAAAAGAAATAGCATAGATACATAATCATTAACAATATACCCATTAACCAACGACATTTACCCAGCGGTTGGAGCGATCAACCGACGCTCCAACGTTGACCAGCTCCTTCAACTTCCTCTTGTGAATCTTGAATCCAACATGAGGATACTTCTCCACAAAGTAGACGCCGCCAGAGATCCGGGTGAACTTGCCCAGCTTGCTCTCGACGTAGGCCTCGAGCTCATTGGCGAGCTTCGCCAGCGACTCGCGGTCCTTGCGCACCTCAGGCTGCAGGACGACAAAGGCAGTAGGGTGCTCCTGCTGGGCCTCTTCGTCGCGGATGCCGACAACGACGGCCGCGTTCACAGCAGGGTGGTCAAACAGAATGGCCTCAAACTCGCTGGCAGAGGCGTGTGTGCCGTAGCCGTCTCCGACACGCAGCATCTCCTTGATGCGGTCGACGATGAAGACGTTTGAGTTCTCGTCAACATATCCAACGTCGCCCGTGTGGAACCAGCCCTCAGAGTCAAACTCCCTGTTGGCAACGGCGTTGTCCTTGTAGCCCGCGAATCGCGCCAGCGAGCTGCGCACAAGCAGCTCTCCCCGCTCGTTGTGGCCCAGATCCTCGCCCGTCTCGGTGTCCAGCACGCGGATCTGCATGCCGTGGACGAGGGTGCCGCTGGATCCCCGCACGGAGGACGCGTCGTCGACCTGCAGGGCGATGAGCAGCGTCTCGGTGGTGCCATATTCCAGGCTGAGGCGCACGCCGTTGAACTTCTCCTGGACGGCCTCGCGCATCTTGGGGTGGATCGGGGCGCCGGCGGAGAGCATCCACTTGATGCTCTTGTACGTGGCGCCGTCCTTCTTCTCAGACTTTGCGATTTCCGCTGCAAGGGGTGGTGTGACGAACAAGAAGGTGATCTTGTACTGGTCGATGAGGTGGAATGACGCCTGGTTGAAGGGCTTGAGCAGGATGACGACGGGGATGCCGAGCAGGATGTTCAGGCCGAGGTATAGCTTGGCGGTGATGCCGTAGGCAAAGGGCAGGGTGGCGATCCAGACGTCTTCCTCTGGGTTTGTGTCTTCAGGGACGGTCAGCCGGGTGGTCAACAGGTTGGCTGACCAGTGGCGGTGCGTCATGAGATATGACTTGACGTTGCCGGAGGATCCCGTTGTGCGGTTGATGAAGGCATAGCTCTTGTCTGTTTCCTCCTCTGTGGTGAGACGGAAGCCATCATAGAGCTCCGTCTCGTTCTCCAACAGGTCGTGGACGTTGGCAATGCCCTGGGGTGTTCCCGTGAGGCTGATAAGGGGAATGTCACGATAGGCGTCCGCGGCGCTCCTTGACATGAGGGCGTACTCCTCATCAGTGATGATGAGCTTGGCGCCGGCCTGCTTGACTCTGGAGATGACTGCAATCACATCGAGGCCCTGTTGGATAGGGATGGGGTAAATGGTTGCTCCAGAGGCCAGGACACCGAAGAAAGCCACGGGGTAGTGGATCTGCAATTTCATACAACTGGTCAGCAAGCAGTTTCAAAACACCTCAAGTACGCAAGCTCGTCTGAAGTGTTTGATTTGTGAACGAGATAGGGTGTACTTACAGAGTTGTTCGCCAAGAAGGCAATAACATCATGGGGCTTGATATCGTACTTCTTGACGAGAACCGAGGCCAAGCGCCGGCTGCGTGTCTCAAGCTCATCGAGAGTCAAGGTCTCACCGGTCTCATGGACACGGTACAGCACCTTATCACGAGAGTACTTCTCTCGAGCAGCGTTGAATATGAAGTTGAAGACGTCGGCGACCGGCACCTCAGGCTTGGGGAACTTGGATTCGAAGACCATCTTGAAAAGAAGTTGTAAGTTTTGTTTCTTTCAAAGGTTCAGTTGATGAACTATAGTTGAAGTTGAATCTTGATGGTCCTCTGGTCTTTGCCTATTCACACCGGTTCACAGGAGAGGTTGTGGCAAATCTGTTCGATTAAATACTCGATAGCCATGATGCCTTCTTTATCTTTTCACCTGGGGCTACCTCGATACGAGCTAGCATGCTCTTCTTCGAGCCCCCTTGATGGTTTCGTCCTACTCTCACGCTCACTGTCATGACTTCGCCTCATCCAAACCGACACGGAATCGGAAAAAAGCCTACAATGGAATAGGCATCTCGCGATTCCCAATGACGAGGCCAACGAGCACTATCAAACAGACTAGGGGTATCTAGAAACTTCCCGTCAAAGCTTTCCATAGATGTCCGAAAAGTTTGTCACAAGCAATCAGCTAGTGTCATCTCGCAACCATGGCTGCAAAAGGATCGCGCTGGCCTTGATTCCTCAAACCCTGGCACCCGGGGCAGCTTGCGGGTCCAGCATGTTCCCCGAAGGATTGCTTCATGCGTTTACTTGCATGTCTCGATATCCGTGTATTTCCGTCGTAATGCGTGGCAAGGGTGTATCCCGTCCACGCCAGAGGTGGATCAGCCCATGCATGTGGCTGCATGCGGCTGGCCTTGAAGGATTCTGGCCGCTGCATGAGAGGTCGTCGTCACTTTTGCTCATCGGTTACAGAATGGAGCCAGGGGGGGTCCTTTGAATGTGATGGGGACGGGTTGCGACGGGGATGTAAGCTTCGGAGATGGGGATTGGGTTGGGGGGTGGGATGATGGAGACGCAGGCCCTGATAAGATGGAAGAACACTAGAAGAGGCTACGGTAACACCGGAACAGAGATGGGATCTGGATTGCCCCATGATGTGCGACAGACAGACAATCAGCTCCGATCACACCCCCACACTGCGTGAGTGGAGGGCGCGTCAGCAAAATATGATGACACCATAAGCGGCGACAGGGGTTCAGGGGGGTGTGGGAGACTTCCGCTGGTCAAGTTGTCCAGAATTGTGGGAAGGAATTGCATGGCAGACTTGGCGGGATAGACGATACTCGAAGAGCACGATCGGACGATGGCATTCGACAATCAGGCCAGCGCAAAGGATTCTCTTGGTTGTCCAAGTTGTTCCATCTTATCCGATTCTCATGGCTTCCAGTTGGAGGGCCAATGACTGATCAGTAGATTATGCAACCAAGTGCATATCTCCGACTTGGGATCAGACCATCCAGTTCGAGTTTCGTACCATAGAGTCGAGACAAGAGCTGTAGAGGCATAGACCCCATTGCGGTTATAAAATCCTGACCCAGTTCCTGTATTACCCCTATCTGCACTTGACTACTCCTATCCCAAGGACAACAACAACATCAACAACAATCATCACTATCAATCACCTCTTATCAACTTCTTTTTCTCTCTTTCTCTTTGCCCCATAGATACGTAATTGATCAACCATGGCTGCCAACGACACGACCAGCCTGCCCATCATCGACTTTGCCAAAATCGTTGGCCCTTCCATCTCGCACTCCCCCGAGGTCATTGAGGAGAGCGAGAAGGAGAAGAAGAAGCTGTTTGACGCCTTTGTCAACGTGGGCTTCGTGTACCTGGCCAACCACTCCATCCCCGACTTTGCGCGGGACAACCTCTTCGCGCACGCAAAGAAGTTCTTTGCGCTGCCCGAGTCGGAAAAGGCCAAAGTCGAGACGGGCGAGTCAAAGGCCTTCCACGGCTGGTTCTCGCCCACGCGCACGTCGGGCGACAAGCGGCACGCGGACCTCAAGGAGGCCTTTGACGTGGGCAAGGACGACGACCCCACGAGGCCCAACCAGTGGCCGGCGGACTGGCCTGAGTTCCGCGATGACATGAACTTCTTCTTCGAGAAGTGCCACGAGGTCCACCTGGTGCTGCTGCAGGCCCTGGCGCAGCAGGTCGGCATCGACGAGCACTTCTTCGACCCGCACGTTGCCGCGCGCGACCACTTCTTCCGCGTCATCTACTATCCCGAGACGAGCAGGGCCGCCTTCAAGGACCGGCTGCGCGCCTCGGCACATACAGACTACGGCACCCTGACGCTGCTCTTCAACGACAACAGCGGCGGCCTGCAGGTCCGCAAGTCGGACGGCACCTACATTGACGCGCCCCCGATTCCGGGCTGTGCCATCATCAACGGTAAGTGTTCTCTTTTTTTTTCCCCCCAAGGCTTTACAGGCTTACACCCCCCCCCCCCCCCCCCCCCCCCCCCCCCA
>LFMI01000377.1:44146-97642 GCA_001050175.1 Trichoderma parareesei | reverse complement strand
CCGCTGCACCCAGCCCTGCCAGGATAACGACCATGTCCTCGGGATCTCCAAAAACCAAAACCCATCCTTCAGACAAGCCGCTGCACCCAGCCCTGCCAGGATAACAACCATGTCCTCGGGATCTCTAAAAACCAAAACCCATCCTTCAGACGAGCCGCTGCACCCAGCCCTGCCAGGATAACGACCATGTCCTCGGGATCTCCAAGAACCAAAACCCATCCTTCAGACAAGCCGCTGCACCCAGCCCTGCCAAGATAACGACCATATCCTCGGGATCTCCAAGAACCAAAACCCATTAGACAAGCCGCTGCACCTAAAGAACAACCACCTAAAGATACTAGGGGAAACAGAAAACAGTAATGCTCTTATAGAGTGCGCGGCTTGCTTGAATGATCCAGTTCCCAAAATGTGCATTGTCCCTTTCTCCTTGCGGACCTGGTATTTATATCTCTAGAAGATTGTAATATTGTTGAGACTTGGGATATATTTCTTGTCTTTCGATGGCTACGTTTGAAACGAAGGCCATTCTCAATTCCAGCGACCTTCTCATCTGCAACTTGTTCAATAGAAGAAGACGCGTCAAAATTCGGTGTATAAGAGGCAAGATGCTTCGATCTTTGACGCTTCTGTCTATGATTGTCATTGTGGATGTTGTCGTCATGGATTTTGTCGTCATCTCTGGATCTCTTTCTGGAAGGTCTTTGACGTGCGGCCGGCGGAGGTGGGGAACGACGGTTAGTAGACGTCGGTTCAAGCGTAGAAGAACTCTGAAACTGTTGACGCTTATCAAGGCGACCATGCTCAGCATCATTGTTGTATCCGAGTCCCTTTTTGGATGCTCTTTGATGTGCGGCCGGCGGGGGCGGGGAATGGCAGTCGGTCGATGTCGGCTCAAGCGGAAGAGAACTCTTAAGCTTCCGACGCTTATGAATGGGACTTTGATAACCGTGATCGGAAGCAGTATTCGCATCTTCTGCAGTTCCTTCGGTTGAACCGTGTGGTGCGGACGTAGACGCTGTACAATCTGGTGCTCGGTATTCATCAGGACCGTCACTAAATCTAACTCTTTTACTAGAGAAGTGAAGCTGGTTAGTCTAGACATGCATCTGTCAGGAGGGATATGGCATCAAATATAAAGAACTAACCGCTTTCTTGAAGCAACTGTCTCTGGCTTGTCTCCACTAGTCGCAACACTGTTGACTATGGGCTTTGTTTGTCGGTCATGACAGACAGCGTCCACGTGTTGCATGGGGTTAATGTCAATATCCCCAGGTCGTATTGTCAAACAACACTTGCAAGTATCCAGTTGTGGTCTGCAGTCGCCGCAATGATCCAGCTTCTGGTTGCAGTTCCGACAAAAAAGTAATTGCGTTGACCCGCAGTCCTTGCAAGAACTTGGGTAGACATTGTCCCCCCTCTGAACTAGAACATCTGTGTCAAGTGCCAAGCTCTCGACTTCATCAGCTTCCCAGCCAAAAACAGTGCCCTTTAAAAGGTGTATAAAAGACTCAAGGGTACCATAGCACGCCCCTGCTGCTGCATTCCTGGCATCTTCACATGGAAAGATCTCATGGTTGCGGATTGTCTCTGGATATGCTCTCCGTACCAAGTCACGGCATTTCCTAAGCTCTTTCTTGTTCTCTTCTTCAAAGAGTCGCTCAAACTCTTCCTTGCTCTTCGCACGCTTTGCAAGGTTAGTTGCCTTAGATAGATATTGCTTGTAATGGAGGATAGGGATTGGGAAAGTATTGAAACGGTTCCAATACTGTCCGAAGAGAACATCATGGCCCTGCATATCAGGTTCGACAGTTTGGTCCCATAAAGCGGTCAAACCGTGAGTAGGTGGCGGGGCATGGAACGTATATGGATGCATTATGTATCCTCGCTTGGCTCTTGGTATGCGGTTGTGGTTGTGGCCGTGAAGGTGGTAGTGGTGGTTGTCGTGGAGTTGGTTGTTGCAGTTGTTGAGGATACGCGTTAATAAGGCGAAAGAGCTATACGGAGAGAGAGAGAAGATAGGCGCTGGCGAGCGACGCGAGAATGTCGCGTAGAGTGCGGGGAAGGCGCGGTAATACAACTTTACCTCGTATACGGAGGTAAAGTAGTAGCACTGGTCTTAAAGGGGGGTGAAATTATTAAGGCAATATTTAAGGGCCTAGTAGAAAACGGACTCGGCCCAGTTTTGCCAGCACCGTTAGTAGCAAGCAAAACGGTAGTGACCACCTTAGTGCGGGGTTGGTCAACCACCAGAAACGGAAGCATGCAACCCCAGATCTAGATCCCCGGGCCGTCAAAAATGGCAGACAATACACTCAAGAGAAGTGCTTGACGGGACCCCGAGCTCTCCTCTACCTATGGTCGTATGTACCAGAAATGGAGCACAATTCGTACATAATGGCAGACTTTGGTGTTGTTGATCGTTTAGAGTGTAAATGATGCCCTCATTGAGCAGGGGTTCTAAGCAGAAGTTCGTCTGATCAGCGACGGAAGTGAGTCGTAATGTCCTTTGATCGTGAATTCGAGCTCTTTTCCCACGTCTGTCTAGTGATAAATCACTCCATTTCTTCAGTCTCTTGTAGGTGGGAAGAAGAGTGTCCCTTTCTGCAAGGGGGCAGTTGGGTGTGTCGCTACGGCCAAGCCTGTACGGCTCGTGGATGATCGTTGTTATTCTTTAGATGTACACGCTGTCGCTCTGCTCTTGATAGAGCTGTGGGGCTATGAAGCTGAGCAACTTGGCTTCTGTATTGCCGGGATCCTACACTCTCAATCTGAGATGTGTACAAGGCATACAAGTGTAACAGCGTTCAAAATAGTCTCAAGGCTACATGTATCCGAAAACCACTCTTCCCACTTGGAGTTTAGCTACAACGCCGGTTTCTATGACCCTTTTTGCTCGTGCACTAAAGATATCACATATTCCTATGCTATTCTGCTGGCGAGGCCACTCCTCCAAAGCCTAGCGTCTCGGCTGGTGATCTCTTATTTATAATCGTATGGTTTATGGCAACTCTCATAGATCCTATTTGGCAATTCGTATCTTCATCTGATGGATGTCCCGGCCATAGTCTACTAACTCGATGACCCGAAGACGGAGCTGCTTACCCGGAGCGCTCCCTCTGCCCACTATGCCAAGTCTTGCCCCATGTGACGGTACTTTTGTACTGCCACCCTTGCTGTGTGAAACACCAGGATACTTAAGGTTAAGATAGAGGTTATAGTCTGCAGTGAGAGTCTGCAGTGGTATACCGTGACTAGGAATGCACGGCGACTAATTTGCTTTGAGATTATACAAGGTACTTGGCTGTTTTCCACTTTCTATGGTTCTTACCTAGGTATGTTATTCTATGCTGTCTTGGTGCATAGTTGGTCTATAAGTAGGTGATATCCATAATTACCTTAGTCTCGAGTCACGGCTGAGCCACCTATCCCTGAGAAATCCTGTTAAATCCTAGAGATTACCAATATAGTAGGACATCTAGTGGAATAGACGCTATAAGGAAAGCCCGCAGATTATCAGCATCAATATGTGAAGATTCAAACATTGAGGGATCAGGTAAAGTCGCATGCTATCGACAATATTTCTCCCGAGGACACTGGAGTAGCTGTAGCATTGCAGCGTTGTGAGACTGAACAAGTATATCTCCGAAGCAGCACCAGTGTCCGTATCCCGATACACTATCCATGGTGAGATAAAGAAGAGTAAAAACAAGCTTGCTCTGTCGCCACTTCAAGGATGATCCACCCTCAGCCGCAATACGTACTGCTGGAACATCGGGCCTTTGGTCAAAATTTGGGTCCTTATATTTCCAATCCGAAGATGAACTTCGGATGTAAAATTTGCAGAATTTGGGATCTCAAGGCCTTCACGCGCAGTCCGTAGGCCCCCCGGTCAGTCCACAACTCCCAATATATTGCTGGAAAATCCTGATCTTGACACGAACCTAGAGAAAAGACCGGAGCGTCACAAGCAGAAAAAAAAACCAAGTATAGGCAATTAAATGGCTCAGCTGTTTGAGCCTATTCCCGGAGAGCACGTCGCATAAGGAAGCCGGAGAAGAGACAAACGACCGTTCCTAATCAGGCAAGACAAGGGAGAAGATTAAGTGGGCTTTCTCCTCGACAGAGCCACTCGCACGGCAGGATCAGATCTAATCTAATCTGATGAGTCAATATCAATCTGATAAGATTTTTGATCAGTCCACCTTTACCTAAAGGATTGAGTCAGATACGACCCTAGGACATGCATCAACTGATCTAGACCGCTGATCAAGCCCATGTCGAGCAACGTGCCTCCACCTTGACGAAGTTTTTTTTCTTTATATTGCGGGTATGGAACCTTGATCCTGCGAGTGTTGATGAAGGGCGTGCCAACTACCTGGGGGACGGAATCCGAGTGGTGATGGATACGGGCTGAGTGGGATGGAGATTCCCCGGTTGCAGGCAGAAGTATTGGTTTTTGAAAAAGCCCACAGTGGCGTGAGCGGACACCTTTGTACGGTTCACGAGCTGCCGAGGGATCGTAGAAGTAGTTATATAACGCAAGTTGCCGAGCTGATGTATATCTGGCGTCCCGTGCCGTGGAAAGATCTTATCTGTTTGTGGGACAGTCGACTTCCCAGGACCTGAAGATCATCCAGCCATGATAGCCACACGGTTTCTGCTGAGAATCAGCCTGCTTCTCGTGGGCTTATTCGCGTCACATGCCCTATCGAGCACCATCAGTGTCGATCAGGAGTGTGTTTCTGCTGTCTTTAGTATTGTGGGAGGTCTCAGCTTTGTAGGCGTCGGCTATGGCAAGTACTACGTAGCCAACTGCCAGAACCCGCTCAAAGTTGCTTCCATCTACGCCGTCTCCAAGGCCTACTGCCCGCCCTCTGACCTGGATCCTGGCCTTGAATACGTCAAGTCGTTATGTCGAAAGTACGGCGGCGCGGAACTTATATCGGAGGCAGATGTGGCTGCCAACCTGACGGACGAAGCAATCAGCCAGTATCCTATCCTTGATCAGACAGATGATCTGGTCTCGACGAATCTTACAACACCGGTTTTGATCTCGAAGAATTGGTTTGATCTGGGCTTCAAGACGGAGGTAAGTTTTCTTTACTCCATTTTCTCGTTGTGTAACACCGTTGCTAAGATTCTCTAGGTCGAGTGGGATACTGCGGCTCGAAATCGTGAAAACTATGGGTGAGATTGCCCCCCTCCGTACTACTTGACGAAAGCAGGAGCTGACATGTATAACACTACAGATGGGCCATGTACGGATTCTGGGGCATCGTTCTCCTCTTCGGAACTTTTCATCGACTCATTTCCCATTTCCTCGAAGGCCGTGTGCTTCCGTCGTCGACCGGCCCCGAAGATACCGGTTCGGCTGATAGCCGTGAAAAATCCAGTGCAGGAACCAAGTCACTTGGGCATCTGTACTCGAGAATACGCAAGGGCCTCACTACTCCCAGTGTTTTCCCTCCGTATCACCAGCAGCTCCTGTTTGGGTGTACGATCCCCACGCGGCTTGAGCTATTCATCGTTGCCTCGTACTGGATCGTCAGCTTCGTGCTCTGCTGCGTCAGCTACCGTGCATTCGAGGGCAACCTATAGTAAGTAGCCATACTGAACAAGGATGAACAAACCCCTTACGAGATACAAATGACTAACAGAGGCTTCCTGGAAGCTGGCCCAAGGTTTCTGCTCAGCTATGGCGATATATTGCGGACCGAACGGGCGTCATGTCGTATGCCAACCTACCGCTGATATGGATGTTCAGCGGCCGAAATAACATCTTCATCTGGCTGACGGGCTGGCAATTCTCCACGTTCAATCTGTTTCACAGACACATTGCTCGCGTAGCGACATTGCAAGCTATCATTCACTCTGTTGGATACACGGCATTTTACTACACAGCCGGTTACGGTATGTTGATTGCTTGCCTCTCATGGAGAGTTTGCATCGAAGTTCTTCGTTAACAAGTGTGATTTCAGGGTATCAATTCCGGCCATTGTTCCGTGAGCCTTGGTTCTACCTCGGCGTTGTGGTAAGCCTTTTGACAGACATCTCTCATGGCCTGTTTGCTGATCATGATGCACTGTAGGCAACGTGTGCGATGAGCTTTATTGTCTTCTTCTCCTTCAGCTGGTTCCGCAGAAAGATTTACGAGTCATTCCTGCTCATCCACATCGTCCTATCCGTCGTGGTGATTGTCGCCCTGTTCTAGTACGTTCTTCTGGTCCGGTGCTTCTCATTGTCCATCTCATACTGACTAGAGTTGGAAACACAGCCACACATCCATTTTTGACGGCCAGTATGACCCATACCTATGGCCTCTCGTTGCCATCTGGAGCTTCGATCGATTCCTGAGAATCGTCCGGGTAGTCTACTGCAATCTCCACGTTCGGCTGCGCAAGACAAAGCTCCAGAGAAGCATCGCGGCGATAGCTTACGACCAGGACGCCAACATCATCACCGTCCAGATCAACACACATGTGAAACCGGGACCAGGACAGCACTATTATCTGTACCAGCCCTTCCGCCTCAAAGGCTGGGAGAATCACCCTTTCACCCTGGCCCATTGGAACCAGCCTGGAGGACAAACGGGATCAACAGATGCGCAGTCGAGAACCGTAGATGGCTCTGTTGTGACATCGTTCGAGAGCGGTTCGCCACATGGAGGCATGGAAGGAGAGCATCTTCTCTCCTTCTGGATTCGCCCCTATGACGGCTGGACTCGCCATCTCCGCGACGTCTGTCTCAAGGCCCAGACAAAGTCCCAACTTCCCGCAGTCCATAGAGAGACCATCCTCCTCGAAGGCCCCTACGGCATGGCGGAGCCTTTGTGGGCTTATGACGAAGTCCTTCTCTTCGCCGGCGGGTCTGGTATCGCGACCATGGTTCCGTACATACTCGATCACCTGGAAAGAACCACTGCGTCTAACAAATCAAGACGAACACGCACACGCGCATTGACGCTCGTGTGGTCAAACCGCAGCCAAGCTTTCATGAAGCGGGTTGCGCAGCGCGAGCTCGCCGCGGCACTTGCGCGAGACGACATCGAGTGTATGTTTCACTGCACAAGCACTGCAAAGGAGTCGCTTGACTCACTGCCCTTGACGCCGAAGGATGAGATTTCGGCGGAAAAGGAGTGTAACGGGATGACGGAGAGCAGTGTACTCAAGGGCAAGGAGGAGACGGATGTGTCTGAGTCGCCAAATGGTGCGGCTGTGGCAATTAAGATGGGCAGGCCGGATATTGGAGTCATGATTGAGAAGACGGCCGAGTCTGCTTCTGCGTCTGGATCACGGCTGGCGGTGTTTGCGTGTGGCCCTGGCGAGATGGCGGATGCGGCGAGGGCGGCGACATATCGGGCGATGAAGCAGAGCCATTCTGTCGAGTATTTTGAAGAGGCGTTTGGGTGGTAAAAGTTTCAAAAAGGTAGTCAAATTGATGATGATTTATGCATGATTTCTGAGGTCCAGGATGGAATCTTGGTGAATGTTAGTTCGTGGTAGTTGATGGTTGATGGATGCGATGAAGACGAGAGTCCGCCCAGGGAGACAAGGATGACGGTGGTCAAGACTGGGATCACCTGATCTAGGTATCATGAACTTTTCGATGTAATATGTGAGACGAAGACAATGATGGCGTCGGCAACGATTCAGTTTGGAACAGCTGCTGGCATCGTTGAGCTGAGGTGTGAGGATGAAGGACAATCACAATCTAGAAATATGTGCTCATGGTTCATGTTGAGAGCGAGCTGACTAAGGCCCTTGTGTCTGGCCTCTGATTAGCCAGTCCGAGATGCGGCTGGTGAATGAGAGTGGCTCATCAGCAAGATGGACAGCCACAGCATGATAGGTACTTCTAGCACCTGTCCCTGTTTGCGGTTCACAGGACCAAGTACCAACCTCACAACAACAAATGCTCACTCACCATGGATCATCAAGGCTCAACAATTCGATTCCAACGACGCCAAAACTGGCTCCATCAGCGGTGTGCAACCGGAACAGGACAATGTGCCCCGAATGATGGCCGCACTTGTTGAACGCAGGCCTTGGAGCTCGGCGACAATAAGAAGAAGAACAAGGGCGTGATTCAACGCGGGCTTGCGGTGCATTTCCATTCCCAGGTGAAGCCATGGCGAGAATCTGCACGGCGACAATGCCGGCGAACATCATTGTCGACCATGCTCAAGCCCCGAAATGCGCTGAACTGCTGCCCGGCAATCGAGAACGGCGCCGCCTCGGCTTATCAAGGTTTGCTCCCCGGGGAGTTTTGCATGCATTCTCACTTTCTTCTCCCCAACATGTCTCCGCCCTGAATTCTGCTACTCCTCTCACCACCGCCAGCCTTCTGAGGCGGATCTGAGGTGGCTTTTCTCTCTCTTCTTCTCTTTTAATCCCACCTCTTCTTCTTCCCTCTTCTCCTTCTCTCCAACACTTTTGCCGACTTCTTCTGCCGCATCTCTCAAGCCTACATCTATCTGCATCTCTCCTTGCGCACACACACGTTCACAAGAACCACGGCATCTCATTCCACAACCACCACCGAACATGGCATCCAACAAACGAACAGTCATAGAACTGTCCTCCGATAGCGATGATGACAACCCGCTCGTGCAACGCCGCCGCAAGATCCGTCGACAGTCTCAGGCCAAGCGTCCGTAACAGAGAAGAACCCGCATTCATAGCGATACTGACTTCCTTCAAGGCATCGAGGCAGACCCAGACGAGGTCAGGGACAAAGTCGCCGACTTCCTCAAGTTTCTCGACGGCGCAATCCCGCGGAACTTTGTCGCATGTGATGTCGCAGACTACATCCAACGCGAGTCCAACACCCGTCTCTCTGTTGCCAAACAGCAAGGCGTCTCTCTGCAACAGATCTTCATCGGCCGAGATTGCTTGCCCGCCTGGCACGACATGCACTGGGATCCGGAACAGGAGGCCTTACACTGCGCCATTCAGAACCGTCTGCTTGACTTAGATGTCGCCAACGCTTTGGGCGATACTCTTCGAGGCCTTCTCATGGCCAAGGGCAACATGAAGCTTGAAGAGGCACGACAGCTCGGGCTTCGGCTCGAAGACATCACTATTAGTGCCGGGCTTCTGGCCACATGGAATCGTCCAGCTCCGGAGCTTCACAATAGCCACAGGCTAGAGAACCCTCTCAGTGAACAAGCCCAACGAGAGGAGCTCATGGACGACGACATGGGCCAGTCAAGCATTGGCACCAGCATTCCGCACTCGCTCATCGTCAGCCGAGCGGGAACGCCTGACTTTGATACCTCCAGCATTGCGTGCGACTCCTCTAGCGGTGACGATAGCTGCTCTGTTTTCAGCAGCAGCAGCGATGAATACAGCGATGAATACAGCGATGAATACAGCGGAAGCAGCAGCGACGAAGAATAGGAATCTGACGCCGAGATCTGCTTGAACAACGCAGTTAATCCTCTGCCGGAGTACTCGGAGAGTGACGATGAAGCGCCGCATATCCTCCACGATGTCGAGGTTGTCGGTTGTCGCGAGGGCCATCCGGATGTTGATCTGGAGGTGTACTTGGTGGAGGACGACTCCGACGTGGACGATCTGCCCGAACTCGAACTTGCGATTGATGGGGACGCCTTTGCCTATTATTTTGGCGATGGCGGCGCTGTGGAGGTGGAAATTCCGGGCATGGACCTGCGGTGCTCACTCGTTATGCCTCCCGATACGAGCTATGATGACGGTGACGCTGATATGGAGGATTACGATGACCATGAGGAAGGAAACGACGATGGTGAAGATCGAAACAGCCTGTTCGGCGAGGATGAGGATATGGGTGGACAAGAAGATGGTGCTCAGATCGATGGCGGCACGCATACGCAGGTTGATGGATTCCAAGCGAGCTTCGCTATGGCTCAAGATGATGAGGAGCAGAACTCGGTGATTCAGATCACTGAGGACGGCTTCATGTGGTGAATCACGGGGAATACACCATCACTAATTCCTAGAGCTCCCGATCCGCCTCTTCCGTTACGGTTCACTTTGTTTGCGTTTCTTATCTTTTCCCGATTTATTCTTCTTTTCTTCTTCATTTGGAGGCAAAATTTGCAACCTGCGACTGGACTCTGGGAGATTATCATCGCCATCTTGCCTTTTTCTCTTTACTTTCTCAGCACTGGTGAAGATCTAGTTGGCAGACGAGTCACGTCTCTTATGGGATGCTTTAGAGTTGGTCAAGCCTCTGCTCTTGTGCTTTTAGACGTCAACAGCTCGGGCGCGCTTACGGACACGACAGGTTGCGATGGGCTCTAGACTTGAAAGCTTGGGTTTACCAGACTTGCATTTGTGTCTGCTTCGTGGCAGTGGGAGGTGGATTCTGTAGTGGATAGGTGGACAAAGGAGTTCAATAGATCGTATCGCTTCAGACTGTCTAAGAGTGAATCCTCATACGTGATATTATTCGCTTGTGTGTTAACTCTGTTGGCCTCTCCCCCATCCCATGCTTGAACTACGCTGTGAGCTACGAAAACTGATGCCACTCCTCGGCTCATAAATTATCTAGCTGTATAGGAATGGCGATGCGAATACTCTGGATCGATGTAGCTGGACACTTGGCTTGGTAATTGGACGGCTCTCTCTCGTTGCTAAACATCACAGCATGCGCTTCTACCCCCTTGTTCCATGGTCAAATCACAGGATGCAACTCGCTGATCGGCACGTCAGACGTGCGATGTATCTTGCGACATTCTCAAAGTAACATCACGACGATGTCTTGATCTGCAGCTTTCCCTTATCCTTTCAACTCGCGAAAGCGCGCTGCGAGAAGCTCCGTTTGCTGTCCCCTGCCATCGGAGATATGGACGAGCCGAATCACGGAAAGCCGAGCCAGTGGATATCACCTTCGTCCAAGAGAGATGATGTAGGGATGTTTCGGCAATAAGTGGGATAGGGCTGATGGGAGGGAAAGGATACTAGGCTGAGGTTGGGACTTGTGCATACATGTAGTTCTAACGTTGTGTTAGACAGAGAGTAGAATTTTTGATATGAGATGTCTGGATGTTGAGTTCATCGTGGATTAAGCTTGAAGCAACAGAGAAAGGATGTAATGGAAATGATCGCCATCTGCTATGAGAAGATGCCTCTCATGGATGCGCCCATACTCTAACTCCGTACTCAACAAACTGGAAGTCCGCGTCATCGGCATCGCTATTCCTCAAAGAACGAGAACAGATACACAAAAAGGTTTCTTGAAGTAGTATTTCTCGAATGCCGAGCGAGCGAGAGCTGCTCACGGAGGGCGAGTCGCCGACAGGTTCGACCTCGAGACGGAGTCGGGAAGACACTCGTCGAAAGTTGAGCCCGGAACTGCTCAACTCGGCGTTTCTCTGTTTTTTGTTGACGGGGGTTGAGTGTGAGTTGCCTTGTCAGGATGTGCATTGACGTGAGCCATGAATGGGACGTACTGCCTGAGTATTACTGTTTTGTAACGAAATGCATGGGGTGCAGCATGGATCGTGATCGGTGGTGTTACTATCGATGCTGTACACAGGACGACGGTTCAATATACGATTCAAGTCATGTATATAAACATCGTGGACTCATCTAAAAATGAGACAGACCACCACCGCCATCAGCAACTATCAGCAACTCCAGCCACACTCAGAAGATCTTCCACCAGATAGACAACTCAATACACCTCAACAGTCCAAGCCACCGAACCAACACTTCCATCATGTCCTTTGTCCAAGGCCCCAACGGCGAGCAAGTCATCCCAATCAGAATCGACGGCCTCGCACTCCCCGTCCACGACACCCGCCTCATCCCCGTCGAATCAGTCTCCCAAGGCAAAGTCATCCACTACGCCCACAGCGCCACCCCCGAGATTGCTACGCTGGCTGCCGACTCCTCCCAACGGGCTTTCCTCAAGTGGAAGACGTCGACTCATGTCCAGCGTAGAGATCTGCTTCTTCGCACGGCTGATATCATTGACTCCTGGGCCGATCGCTTCGTTGAAGTGCAAATTGCTGAAACAGGATGCTTCGAGGGATGGGCCAGGTTCAACGTGAGCAATCTGACGCGTGGCATGCGCGAGATTGCCTCGCACATCTCGCACATGACGACAGGGGAGCTGCCGCCTCTGGAAGTCCCTGGATCCATCGTCCTGGTGTACAAGGAGCCCGTCGGCCCCGTCCTCGTCATTCCGCCTTGGAATGCGGCGATGGTTCTCAGCGGACGGGGAATGGCTGCTCCCATCGGCGCTGGCTGCTCCGTCGTGCTCAAGGCGTCGGAGATGTGCCCGCGAACGCACCACCTCATTGTTCAGGCCTATGAGGAAGCCGGCATGCCCAAGGGCCTGATCAACATTGTCCAGGCGGCCCGCGAGGATGCCCCTGCTGTCACCGAGGCGCTGATTGCCCACCCGTCAATTCGCAAGGTCGAGTTCATTGGCAGTGCTGCTGTCGGCCGCATCATCGGCCAGCTCTCCAGCAGGTATCTGAAGCCTGTGCTGATGGAGCTCGGCGGAAAGGCACCGGCTGTTGTTCTAAAGGACGCCGATGTCAAGCACGCGGCTGGCAAGATTATCCAGGGCATGATTATGCATCACGGCCAGATCTGCATGTCCACTGACCGTATTGTCGTAGTGCAGGATGTCGCCGAAGAGCTCATCAGCCAGCTCAAGACGGCTCTTGCTACCACGTTTGCGGGGAAACAGGGCGTTTCCGTGTCAAGGGAGCAGGCAAAGAGGGGACAGGCTCTCCTCCTCAGAGCTCAGGCTGCTGGAGCCCGTTTCATTGTCGGCGATGCTAGTCTGAACGCCGAAGAGACGAGCCTCACTCCCACCATTATCACCGACGTGAAGCGCACTGATGAGATCTTTCACGAGGAGATCTTTTCCCCTGCTGCTATTCTGACCGTTGTCAAGGACGAGGCCGAGGCCATACAGGTTGCCAACGATACGACATATGGTCTCAACGCCGCTGTTCACAGCCGAAATGTTCTCAATGCCATTCGAGTTGCCCAGCAGATCGAGGCCGGACAGGTTCACATTTGCGAGACCACGGGGTACGACGAGCAGACTCTGCCTATTGGAGGCACCAAGGACAGTGGCTGGGGACGAAACAATGGCAAGTACGGACTTGCGGAGTTTTTGGAGGAGAAGACGATTTCGATTCACGACCCTGCTGTGAGCAAGAACCGCTTTGGAGACGAGAAATAGGGCCGTCTTCATTGAATGACGTGTATTATGTCTAGATTCTTCGATCTACTGCCTGAATCTAAGCCACATGTAATATACGGTAGGTTAGATACTTTGTATAACACCGAAACGCCGCAAAAACTTGATATGCCGCAGAGACAAAGCTCACGAATGGCTTCATTGCAGGTTTCAGGTGACACGGTAAACATGTCCGACCTCATCGTTTCATACACTCGATTGACAATTCGGACGTCAGACTGTCCCGGCTGTTGCTATTCCTCATTACGGAAATTGTTAGAGAAACATGTTGAGTAAACTATGTAGCTGAAGCATCATAAAAGGATGCAATGGCCACCATGAAACCTCCAACATAGCGATGCCGTGCGAAAGTCACAAGTAAATGATCTTTTGGACAAGCATTACACCGTTTCAAAGACATCAATTATCCATCAGCCAACATGCCTTACGTCTCGGAGCGGTGGTCATTCGATGATGTCCTCAAACTGACCAAGATCAGCCCAGCCTACTGGCGAGCAACCTTCAGCGCTCCCCCCTTGAACCTCTTCACGCCGCGAACATATGCCGCGTTGCGCGCACTCATAGAGGCGCTTGAACATGACCGAGCCGTTAAAGTCATCGTCTTTGACAGTGCCGCCGAAGAGTATTTCATCGCCCACTGGGACTTGCTGGCAACCGAAGGCGAGGACGCCGATGAAGAGACCTCGGCCATATTCAATTGGGGCAACTTCGTGCTTCGCCTCGCGCGCGTCCCTGTCGTCAGCATCGCGGAAGTACGTGGCCGTGTTCGTGGCCATGGAAGCGAGTTCACCCTCGCCTGCGACATGCGCTTCGGCAGCATTGAACAGGCAATAATCGCACAGCCGGAAGCCGGCGCGGGAATCCATTGCGGCGGAGGAGCGCTCGACTGGCTTCCTCGTTTGGTCAACCGCTCGCGCGCATTAGAGATTGTCCTCGGCGGCGACGACTTTGATGCCGTGACCGCTGCTCAGTACGGATACATTAATCGCGCCATCAAGGATGCAGAGTTGGCGGCTTTTGTGGACGGTTTCGCGAGGAGGATTGCGGGCTTTGACCGGCAGGCTTTGCTGGAGACGAAGCGCGCGGTGAATGATCGCGCGGGGTTGCCGCGTCTGACGGATCTTTTGTCGTCGATGCAGACGTTTGTGAGGTTGTCGAAGCAGCCAGAGACAGAGAGGAGGATGCAGATGCGGATTGAGATGAGGTTGCAGCAGGGTGGGCCTACAGAGAGGGATTTGGGGAGGGTTCTTCATGAGGCGTCGGTGAGGATGTATGGAGCTGAGGGGGATAAGTGAGGCTGAGAGATGCTGATTATACTGGAATTCATTTGTTTGCCCTACTTCCCCTATTCACCTCAGGTAGCTCGAATACATGTAACTGGTGTTACCTACCTACTACTGCTTACCTATCTTGACTTGTGAGAGGTATGGTGGGTTGTCAAGTCCCTGAAACTCAAAGATTCCTCTAGGATTGCGATGACCACGAGCAGTGAGATAACCCTCCCTCTTGATTCTTCAGAAAGTTGGATCGAGTACTTAGCAACTGAATCAACTTTCGAAGGGTTTCCCTGGACTCGAACAAAGTGATAGGTAGACCTTACAGTCGATAGCAATAATGTCGAGAAACAAAAGCTACATCAGCCACTTATACCATAAGCCCATAAAAGCGATGCTCATCTTCATTGATGTTCGTTCATCGTCTTACCTAAAAATTTGTATAGTAATCAGGAGGACTATTATAGCACCGACTCATAAGTCCGCAGAATCCCCACGCCGCTGATGATAAGTCCGCTCACCTTACATCTTACACCGCACGAAAATGTCCACTCCCCACGAAAGCCCGTCGCCGACGCCGCCGGCCACGACAGACCAGAGCAAAGCTGGCGATCCGACTCTGAAATGGTCGTGCTCTGCCTGTCGGCAGTCGAAGCGGCGCTGCGATAAACTGTATCCCGAGTGTACGCTTTGCACTCAGTGAGTCCGTTTTCTTGACGGTGAACATGTAACCCCCGAGTCATGAGCTCAGGATAGTGACTGTTTTGCAGGAAGAATTTACCATGTAATTACCCAGGCCGGCGAAAAAGGCAAAAGCTCAAGGACCGCATCAAGGCGGCTTCATCAGCAAGCAAATTCGCCGTCAACCCGCCTTCAACTGAGACCACCAAGAAAGACCATCAAAGCGTAGAGCGGCTGCCATTCCCTTCTGGCAACACAAGCTTCATCGCGGAGCGCTTTCTTGACCCCGATGTCTTTTCTCGTGCGCACTTGACGGTCATCAATGTCGAGGTACCGGTAACCAACGATATTGCTCAGCTTGTGGGCAGCGTGATGGACATTCAGGCTACATCAGCTCAGTTCTTCAAGTCGGTTCACACATGGATGCCGATTATCTCTAAGCCGCACTTTTGTGCAAATCTGCTGAATCGCTTGACTTACCAGAGAGCCGAGTTGTTCCTGCTTGTGCTTTCCATGAAGCTATGCTGCGCTCGCCAGAAGACTTGGAACACACCCTTGTATGAGACGGTGAAGTTGTTGTACTTCAAGATTGAGACTTCGGGGGCCTTGTCTGTTCTTGTGTTGCAGGCTGCTATACTGATTGCGCTGTATGAGCTGGGACACGCCGTTTACCCGGCAGCTTTTCTCTCGGTGGGATCGTGTGCTCGGTATGCGACTGCGTTGGGCATTGACAAGACTGTACTTTTGTCGACTGCGGGAAAGACTCATTGGATTGAGGAAGAAGAACGCCGTCGCATCTGGTGGGCGATATTGGTTCTTGACAGGTGGGCAGCTTGTTGTCAGTACATGTAGAGGCTGAGTATGCTGATCGATGTCTAGGTATCTTAACTTGAGCGATCCCAAACGGCATCTGATTACGCCAGATGCGGATATTGAAAGCTACCTGCCCGTCGACGATGAGGCGTGGGAGACGGGAGTAAGTGCTTCATGGACTGTACATGGTTTCTATCTTGGCTAACTCTACAAAGGTGCCTGACTCTCATCATATATATACCCTAGCTACGGCCAACAGCTATCATCTAGGGCTCTTTGCGCGCTTCGCACAAGCCGCGCACTTGCTCAGCAAAGTCCTCCATCAAGTAGCCGAACAATCCAACGAAACTGCTCAGTTGCGGCGCACCATCTTTGCGCTCGTCAATGTGTCCAAGATTGAGGCTTCAATGAGACGGTTGGAGTATTGTAGTCAAACATCAATATGTTATAGGTAAAGCTGCTCCCATCTGCCGTCGCCAAAGCATTCTGCTAATGATACAGTGGTGTCCTCTTGCTCGACGCCTCCTCCATGGACAAGGACACAGATCATTCTGCCACGCGGCTCTCTCCTGAAAGCGCTCACATCTCGCAAGTGACGCTCGACATGGCATTATCATTTGTTCAAGGAGACGCCGAAGAAATATGCGCCATTGTCAGTCCGTTCCTGATACACCTGCTGTACCGCGTGGCCTCAATACACTTGAGAATCGCGCATGAGTCGCCGACAACAGCCGCTCTGGAGAAGGTTGAGCTCTTGAAGAAGGCAATGAGGATTGTTGGGAGCCGGTGGCTTTGCGCTTGTAAGTATCTCTTACGCTGATGCGACGGCTCTTGTGCTCATGGATTCCTTAGCCACGTATCTCTCGCTGTTGGAAAAGCAAGATATTTTGCTCGTCATGCAATGAGAAATTACCTGACATGCATGATAGCATGCCATATTTCTTTACGGATGAGAACACACACTACACGATACATGATATGGATAACCGGTGCAACACTGAAATATCTTTTAATCGCTGATACTATGCAGTCAAACAAATGGGTATAATCCTCGCTAACTTCCTGGTACCTCAACTCTCTTTACCACCTCTTCAACATCGAGAATGGCATACAATAATCTTCTCCGTCACTGTCATCGTCTTCTTTCCAGTCCTTTCCTGGTGGAGAAGTAACCCTGGTCTCGTCTTCATCCTCACCCTCATCCTCCTCAGACTCATCAGTCTCTTGCTCCTCAGGCTGTTCAGACCTCTCCTCTTCGGGCCCTTCCTCTCCCTCAGACTCTTCCTCTTCCTCAGTCCCTTCCTTTTCAGAGTCTTCTTCCTCTGAGTCTTCCTCCCCAGAGCCTTGCGCCCCAGAATCTGCCTCCTCAGACTCTCCCTCAGAGTCTTCCTCTTCCGTCTCTTCCTCTGCAGACCCTTTAGTCTGTTCCCCCGCACCATAAACCCGAGTGTTCTCACCATCAGCACACAAATTGCCGAAGCAGTCCTCTTGCTCCCAAGCCCTGGAGAGGCCGGAAAAGGCCAGAATCAAGCTGCAAGCCCATCGTATATCGATGGCCAACTTGAATTTTCCCACCAGGCGCTTCTCCATCTCGACTTCGACGACTAAGCCACTCTCGAGCTCACGGCCGGAGGCCCTTCTCACCGAGGGGAACTCTTCTCCGTCAGGATGTTGTGAGACTTCCTTGACAACATCTCCGAGCTCTGCCATGAGCAAGTCGTCTGGGAGGCGGTCATGCTGCGGCATCCAGTGGAACTGCAGCTGGACCTTGCAAGTGCTGGTGCGAGATGGCCTGACACCGATGCACTTGATCCCGAAGAGCCCTTGCTTCCACCATTTGACGAGGCCTGAGCGCAGGGAAAGCATGTTCCAGGCTCTGTCGGTGGCGCCATGCATTGTCGTGGCGAGCCCATAGACCTGGCTGGCCACCTGAGGCCCGAGTAAGGCGCCCAAGAGAGGAAGCGACAATTGGAACAGCTCCAGATTCATGTCGCTCTCGTTTGACGGCATGATGTGGCAGACGTCGGGATCCAGCCATCCTGTAAGGACGCAAGAGTTTCGGTCTCTACGAAGGCACTGTAATGTAATTAGCGGGCGGTCCTGGCAAGGGTCGGTGGACATCTTTCCATACCTTTTCGCGTCCAACTGGGCTCGGAGGAAGATTGTCTCCCTGCTTGCTGAGACCTGGCCACGACCCATTTACCACTGAAACGCCATGTTAGTGAAGTCTGGGTAGCCAGAGAAGAACATGGGCCACTTACTGAAATAGAGAAACGAGCTCATTGTACGACCGCAGTAAACGCCCAGATCCTCAGGAACAGTGTTGAGCCGGTCGAGAGGCATGACCAGGCTAGTCGCGAGCTGGAGGGTCGTGTAGAAGAATGGCTTTATGGGCAAACGTTTACGTTCTTCCCACGTGGTGCGCCATTTCTCCATGGTATGGAGTCTAATGTCCAACTCCCCATGGGGCGGAACGAGGGAGTCTGGTGGCGAGAAGGCGGCGTCGTCTTGGAGGTACTGCAGGAGTCCTCCCCTGGCCGGCATCGACTTTGTCCAAAAGGCCATGGACGCAAGAAGACCATCCTTTGGCACCCGGGAAGATTCCTCGGACGCCGGCAGCATCTCCATGTGGAGGCAGAAGCTGCAAACCGTGAGCACCGATTTCTCCGGGGAGTCGTAAATCTCCGGCGAGGCGTTGTTCGGATGGAAGCAACGGGGGCAAATGGTGAAGACAGACCAATGGAAACAATCGAGGCTGTTCATTATGGCCGTGTTAAGTCTCAGAGTCTTCCGTCGGGGTTTGTCGATTGTGGCTTTATCACAAGGTCAAGCTCAAGCTTTGCGTTGCGAGAGTGTTGGTTGAAGAGTAATGCTTGGATCGAGAGGTATTGTGTAAGCCGGAAGAGAGTTGTGTCGGAGACATTTGTTTCATGGTAGGCGGAAGGACCTCCTTTTATATCCTGGCTGAACGTGAGGGGCGAAGAGAACGAAGTATTTGTTGAGTGAGGCCTCGTTGGGCTATGCCCAAACTTCACTGTTGGCGTTGTCGCGCCCCAAAGTGTCAGTCTTGATGCGAAACCTTATTCGTCTCATCGAATCTTCAAAACTTTGGAGGTCAGCCTATTCCTATGGCAGGTACGGATCACGGCGTGGCTGTTATACGGCAACCAGGTACAGCTGTTGGCAGAGGAGCTCCCTGTTAATGAGGGCTTCACAACGTTGTGATGGATCAGATATCCAAACAATCATATTGTCATGATCAGTGAAAACAAAGGTTTTAATAATTAATAGTAGCCAGTAATGGCTCTTTTCTTGTGTGATTATGTATCGCTTCGTGGCCATTGTTCTTGCTCCTCGTCCTCAGCCATTCTGATAACTCGACCCATCGATGTCTATGCACCCATTCCACCACCACGCCATTAGTAGTCACGACACTTTGGTATGTACTTCATCAAACACAAATGCTCCCAAGGCGTATGTAGCAACGAGTGTCAAGTGGATGACAAAGTAGCCGAGACCAAACATACCTAAGGTAGTCAAGGCAGTGACTCATCACACGGAGGAGGCGCTTTCGACATGAAGTTTTAGCGGATCGAGCTCTGAAAATCACGGTTAGCCTTACGATATCCATTATACAGAGTGTAAAGGCAACATACTAAACAGTGAAGGGCATGGAAAACGCCAACTCGGTAAATGCTCCTTGAGGAATCTGTTGGGGACTGCGCCGATGGCCTTAAACCTTGCTTCCGAGCCCATTCCGTGGCAAGCGACATGGCGCATCTGGAGCCAACAAGATCTCTCCAAGTCATCGCCCGCATCACGAGAATTAGCCATTTGCTCGGAGCCATTGGGGAACTCTATGGAAGTATTGTAAGACGCAAGTTGCGATAGGCCATCAGGGGAGTTTCCTGCTGCAGTGCCCGTCTTGCCTGATGAAGGACAAGGAAGCCCGATACAAGCACAGCAAGCAACCTTACATCCATGAGACTGTCCAGGATTCTACTCTCTTCTACAGCCTTACATCAGGAAAGCAAAATTTATGGGCGGGATCAATACAGAAGTCATAAGAAACCTCAAGGGCTCGTTGAGGGGAGTCATACTGGAATATGTTTAGCGGAGTGGAAAGGATCCTACGGACGAGTTCACACATGGAGTGGGAATACCTAGTTCGCTTGCAAAATGACATTATGTGGCACGTATTAACAAACCACATATGAGATATTTGACAAAAGTCTTGTCCTGGAATCCTTCATACCGCCCGGATCTTTCCCTGAGCATTATAGGGGTTTACAAATGTTGTACTAGACATCAATAAAAGAATGAATATCTTGAATGAGACTTTTCAGCTTGATCGGAACTTTGGTAACTATTCTATTCGCTCTTCTAACTGCACTCCTAGATGGTATTGGCCCTACTACCCAACCTGCAATTGCAGCCCATTTGTCTTGTAATGAACCTGGTTATCGTGGCCGGTGCTTACTGGAGCAGCATTGCGAGGCCAACACCACCGGCGACAGCGCCATACGGCAGCAGGGTCGCAAATCCAACACCACCAGTGCTGGTGATAGTCGCGACGGTGGATGTGAACCCGGACGAGGCGGTCCCGGAGTGAGTAGCATTAGGAGTCCCCGCACCCGGAGGCATGCCCCTCGTGCCGTTACCTCCTGGGCCGCCAGGGCCACCGCCCATACCAGCATTCTCGTTAGCGACACCTCCATCCTCATAGTAGTTTGCCGCCGGGGTGATGTGGCTGGAATAGCTGGTGTTGATACCAAAAGCAATCCAAGCGAAGAGGCCGCTGTTGAGGTCATCGCCGAGATAGACGTAGCTCATAAAGGGGTCAACATCGTCCGCCTCCTCTGCAAGTATGTCGTCCTCGTCGTTCTTGGTCAGCTCCTGGGTGTTGGTCGAGTACGGGGAGATCTTCTCCACGGCCGTGATGAGATTCTGGTCAAAGAATGCCTGGCCGACGTGAGATGCGTAGATGTCGTCGTTGCCGAGTGTCTTGTTGGCAAGGAGCGTGGCGTTTGTGTGCACCATGACGTGGATGTGGGTAGCACGGCCGGTGTAGTGACCGGGGAAGATGGACTTGAACTGTGCAACGCCATCGGAGTCGGTCTCTTGGATTCCTCGCAGGAAGGTGTTGTCGAGATTCGTCTCGTCACCCGAGTTACCGTTGCCGTTGGCAAGGACACCGGAGTAGACACCAGTGCTGTTGCAGTGCCAAATCTCGACATACACGTCAGGGACGGGCTCGCATGTGTCGACATCGATGACCTGATAATCGAGGGTGATGTCGACGCCTGGCTGGGAATCTGTGATGTCTTTCCGGACGAACTCGCCACCGACATCTACACCAACTAGTCAATATCATGCCGTCGTGAGAATTAGGCAAGGGGAGACTTCTTACAATATGGTCCTTGAGTCACCTCAGGAGTCAAGAGGCATGACGAATTACCGCTGAAGAGCTTCGAAGGATCAGTCTCCGGGGTGTAGGCCAGGCTCGACTCATTGTGAGACTCGGACAGAACGTCTTGGAGATCCTTCTTCGAAAATCCCCTCAGAGCGCGAGCCTCCTCAACGGCCGCCGAGCGTCGGGCAATGCTCCGTGCCTCAACACCACGAGCACGAAGTCTCTCGGCGCAGTGCGAGAGATCCTTTCGGTGGATTGAGTTGACAAAGTTCCGACGCTCGAGGATCTCTTCAGTGAGATCATGGCCAGGATGAGCCTGGACCAGGCTGGTGATGGCAGCGACGGCCGCGATAGAAGAGAAGCGCATGTCGAGTGAAAGAGATGCGGGAATGCAAACAATCAAGTAGTCAGGAGATAATGGAACAGAGAAGTAGAAGATGAATGCTTAAAACTGTTGAGACTATTACAACTCGGAGGTGTGGGCGCACATGCGACTATATACATGTAAGATAGTCTCCCTCAGACTGAATACATAGATGGAAGCTTGAACTCTCGTCCAAGGCGCTGAAGCATGATCGGATCCTCCGATCGGTCGTAGTCACGTCAACCATCTTGATCAGGCATTTGAATCGCGTATATCTCAAAGCCTCTCGAGTCAGTGCCATAGGAGCCATCTCCCCTTCTCTACGGCGGTCGATACAGCATGAGGGCATCTCGAGAGTGTCGGTAGTGGCTGAGGGAACCCCTGCATCGCCCCTCGGCAACATACCCCCACAAACCCGGCACTGGTTAACCCACCGGCATCTAGCCCTGGGCGTCAAGGATGAGGTTATCGGAGCCCCGGTAGCGGAGGGCTGGGAGCCGTCTCGATGCCAAATGGCTCCCTCCCCATTGGTCTACACAAACAAGTTGCACCGCCGATGTTTCAGTGCTTCCTCGGTGCTAGACCGAACATCGTGAGCTCCAGGGACGAGGTGACGACGACTCTCGTGGGGCCGCGGCCGCTCTCCACTTGTTGCCGCGATAGTCCAACCACTCGACCAGGCTTAAAATCTGTGCTTAAAGCAAGGGTGAATAATCTGATCAGACAGGCCTTTGGATTGGATGGTTGGGCACTAGACCATGCGTGGCTTGCAAAGCGTACGTGGTGGACGCGTGTTGCCACCTCCACTGCCTCGGAGGCTTTGTATGCATGTACGAGGAAGATGTTCCGGGAAGCAATGGTAGTAGTACTAATTCTCAAGGGGCAGGACTTGATGATGTTCAAAAACGGTCTTTGATCGACATTTGGCTGTGAGATGCGACTGCCAAGACGCTTTCAGTAGGAATCTAAGCGCATACGGTCATATCGCCGTGTAAGTCCAACGCCATGAATATCGACGGGACGATGGGTAGCTTGGTTCAACTGCCGTCCTAATCATAGCTAGGCATGGAACATTTGTGTCATGGTGTTCTTATTTTATTAGACGAATATCTATGTTTATGCCTTGATGTCTACCTATGGCCGCGCGGAACTACGTGTAACTGGCTTCCTCCTTATGACCAAAGCTTCATGTTATTGCCCTGTCGATCTTCAGCGAGCCAGGCATGCACCTCCATGGCTGATCTCTATTTCTGAGGGGCTCCAGAGCTATGTTGAGTAGACAAATAGGCAGCATAACAGCTACCTAGGTTCCAAGTCATAATCACAAAGTAATCGCAAAGAACCAAGAGGGGGCTGGGATACAGCCACGTAATAACAGTTGTCCCTCCATCTGACTGGTGGAGCTTCTAGAACTCCTTGAGCTGTTTATAATGCATCAAAGGAACAAGAAACTCAAGGAGGTGAGTTGAAATTAGCCCAGGTTGCACTGGGAGTCGAACGACGCTAGGACTCTTTCCAGACTCCTGCCATGCCCACAGGTCCAGTCTGCCATTCTCAGGTGCCTGTCGTCTCCAGAGAAGCCACCCCCTGAATCATGGCATGACTCCAATATCCTATTCAGGATTCCCGCGGAGGAGCATAGAGGCAAAGGCAAAAGGCCTCGGTCTTCCCTGTACTAAACTCACGGCCGGAAGGCCTTCAAGAGATCCCCAACTCGCACTCAATTTCCAAACAGCGTGTCATAATACAGGCTTTGAAAAGACTCACGCAGATGATGAAGATCCGCTATTGCCTTCCCCATATTCGCGCATTCCAAAATCTTTTCCAGATTCTGTTGCTGCTGTGAAGGCTGGGAATTGGGTTAATCGCAGGGAATAGAACGAGACAGAATTCGACATATATGGAGAACATAAAAACCTGACATTTAGGAGTAAGGCATGTCTCAAGGGCTTGTCACATGGTTGGCCATGGGATGAGAGAACCCGAACATGGAAAGCCACGAACAAGAACACGTCGATCGACACTCGTTTCTCTGTTTCATAGGAGCTGAAATTACAAGAGCCCGCTCTGACAATACAGATTGCAGGTCAATGTATTGATCAGGCGCGCGTGGCTCGATGTCCAAGGTGCCATTGGCGTCCCACGGCTATACGCTGGTTGCCAAAGGGTATGACAGGTGCTAATCAACAATTCCTGCTGCATGAGAATGCGATGTATGACCGGCTCATTGACATCCAAGGAACGCATGTCTGTTGGTGTATTGTATTGGAAGTAAAGAGCTGGTACGGCCAAGCGTTACGGGCTATGAACAGCCGCGTTAACCCTGTCTAATGTTCCCCAGCTGGGCCGACCGAGAATGAGAAGAGCCTCATCCGTGCAGGCTGCTCGGCATTGGGAAACGTGGACTCGAGTAAGAATTTCATAAGCGGCCAAATAGCCAGTACGCCGATATTGCCGCCGGCATGCCAAATACTTGAGTATTATTCGGGCTAGACCCCAGAGATTGCGGGTTACAGAGCATGGTTGCTGGCAAGCCTACCTTTATGCTAAGCTGATAATCAGACAACTCGAAGCGAACTTTGAGGCAAACAGCGGGCCCACGAGGTACTTGTAGAAGTGGGCTATGCCTCGGACTTCATTTACAATACATTTCAAAGGCGTCGTGATACAAGTCCAGTCTCGGTCCGTCCTTGTTAAGTTCGCTAGCTAGGACCATAATAGATGACGATTCCACGAACCTTTGAGTTAAGACAAGCCTATAGTGACACTATAACTTTCGATGTTTCTTCGCAGATTGCTTCAGCCTTGTAAAACTGGTCAAATGCCTCATCTAGCCTGTGCTGAGCTGCCCACTCTCGAATTTGTGGCGCTGGGAAGTCGAGATGCCATGGACGCTGGAATCTGAGAGACGTCAATGTCTTGAGGTGCAATTTGTCAACACTATAGTAGTAATTGCATTGTGGGGTCTGAAATACCGTTGAGAATGGCTATTTTAAATTGCTCATTTACTTCGTCAGAGCATCTTTGATAGGCAGATCTATCACCATGAAGACCTCATGTGAAGACCGCCATCTCGTACTCGACCGCAGATTCCACCGGAGCTATCGGCCAAGTCAGAACATCTAATCGCTTGATATTGAGGCAAAGGCACTGACAGTATACTGTGTTCAATATCCGCAGTTGAGCAAACTGCCGATATCAAATTTCCCACGTTGACAATAGTGCTACTAATAGCACAACGACAACGTGGAGGGCAATAGAATATGAGAGGGAATCTTGCTCGTGACGTGTCTTTTAATATTTGACCGTTGTGGCCATCATCTTTTTCATCGTCGGCGAGAAGATGTTCCTTATCGTAGAACTATTCAGTGGACTTTCTCGACAGATTGATTGTTTGCTCTATGCACCTAGTCCTGCGAAGCTATTGCGGGGTTTTTCATTCATTAACAACCTTCAAAGCAGACTACGTATGCTATAAAGGATGAGCCGTAGGCGTGATCTGAGATGCATATTCTCTCACAACTTGGTTCGATCATTGGCTCAGGGCGCTTAGAAACAAAGGATAAGCTGAAGGCTGTGCAATGGGAAAGGATCTGAGTGAGACCGATGCAACGTATCCTCATCATGATCCCTGCTGATCGACAATTATCCTATGCAAAGCGTCAGCAGCCTTACCAGACACAACCGGACAGTGTTTCTTGTTGGACTCTTTTAAGCTACTATGTATAGTCGTGATCCTTGTAATGAGATATGCGGTGTGCTTGTCAAGCTCTGCTTGCAAAAAGTGCTCACTAATGGATGAGCATATAACCTGAGTGGACAGCCTCCGAACCCCAGCATGGCTATTTAGTCAATCAATATTGTCTTTCAGAACTCAGAGACACTTTTCAGAAACAACAAAATCTCAGTTCTGTTCTCATAAGCCCTGACTAAACTCTCGATATGAAGATATCTCAACTTCTTCCTTTCGCCATTGCTCTCCTGAGTGCTGTCGACGCCGCCCCAGTCGAACAACGCGACACCACCTCAGTCGACTCAGTCGATTTCGTCGACAATGAAGCAGGGTGGGGAAGACGAGGCACAGCTGTCGACCCGACAAACAACCAGGCTGGCTGGGGAAGGCGGGATACGGCTGACAACCCCGTCAACGGCCATCCTGCTTGGGGTAAACGAGGTGCAGCCGTTGATCCAACAAACAATTAGGCTGGCTGGGGTAGACGGGTACGGCTGTTGACCCTTCCAACCATCAGGCTAGCTGGGGAAAGTGAACTGACATGGCTTGAGGGAGTGGATATTTAACAGCAGAGGGGGGGGCATGGGTTCATAGATGAGAATCAATCACGCTTTTGTTGTTGCGCATAATGAGATAAAGCGAACGCCCTTCTCAGATCTCTTAGTGGTAATGTCTCTATAAGTTGAATGCAGAGACAGCCCTCTGCTCAACACTTTCCAGTCAAGTCAAGTTTGAATCATGAAGAAATTTGTCCAAGTGGCTTACAATTTCGGATGCCCCGGAATGTGAAATTCTGGTAAAATGTTGTGCTAATCTAGCAGCTGAAGGTTTTAAACCTTTAGAGTCTGCCACAAAGTACTTCATGTACAGCCATCAGTTCACCTACGTGCCCGCGGGAATGTGGTAGGCCTCCCAAGCCATGGCCGGGCATGTTGATGGGGCACGAGAGGCATACCTCAGTGGCGTCCAAGAGAGTCACTTCTTGTAAAACAAATAAAGCTCTCTTGACTCATGCCTCTCGACGTTCTCAAGTTGGGAAAATCGACAGGCTGGAAGATATAACAACTCGCACAGCCAAGGCGAGCATGGTTCATTCTAATTCCCCATGAAATACAAAAAGCATACCTTCATATTGTGGTATACACAAGCTCAACTTCATGAGAGGTCTCGATACAATGGCGACATCCGCACAAAACGACGAGGAGCCTCCAGTTGGGCATTTCATCCGTCTTCAGACCTCCAAATCGAGCCACCGGCTGAACCAAATCGAGAAGATCAGATCATATGGAGTTGGTGATCTGGTGGCCCTGCCTCAGCTGGCCGTTTGCGGAGACCAGTCGGCTGGCAAGAGCTCTGTCTTGGAGGGAATCACGGGGATCCCATTTCCTCGGGATAGTGGCTTTTGCACAAGGTTCCCTACGGAGATTTGTCTTCGTCATACAGAGGGAGAGTCGGTCAAATACACTGCCAGCATCAGGCCGCATTCATCGCGGTCGGCAGCGGTGATCAAACGACTCTCCGAGTATCGCAAAGAAGTAAAGGACCTATCGGAGCTTCCTCAAATTATCCAGGAAGTATCACGATTGTTGAAGATTCGCGGACATGTCATTCCATACGATACACAGCAGCAAACGAGTATACAAGAATCACCGCAGAAGGATCTCGGCCATGCTTTCGCTCGCGATGTTCTTCGCATAGAAGTCACCGGCCCTATCGGATTGTATCTCAGCGTGGTTGACCTGCCGGGCCTAATATCTTCGCCAAATGAAGAGCAAACCGAGGAAGATGTCGAGGCTGTACGTGATGTAGTCGAGTCGTACATCGAGAGCTCTCGAACAATCATATTGGCGGTTCTGCAAGCGAGCAACGATATGGCCAACCAGGCCATCATCCGATTGGCGAGAAAGCATGATTCTCCCGGCGAAAGGACAGTGGGAATCATCACGAAGCCAGACCTTATTAACAAGGGTACCGAAGCCATGCTTGCACTCACCGCAAATAACCAGGGCAATATCAGGTTCAATCATGGCTTCTTTCTACTCAAAAACCCGAGTCCTGAAGAACTCAAGGAAGCTCTCACCCCGAGCGCACGATCCAGACTAGAGCAACATTTCTTCTCGAGCCCTGCTTGGGCGGGCCAGGGTCTCGATGTCGAGCGAATAGGAACAGAGAAGCTTCGCGGCTTCCTACAAGCGCTGCTCGATAACCAAATGGAGCGAGAATTGCCCACCGTCCGAAATGAAATCAGAAATCTGCTGGCGGCGAAGGAAGGCGAGCTCCAATCTCTAGGAGACGCTCGCCCCACGGTCAACTCCATCAGAACCTTTCTCACGAGATTGAGTATGAAGTTCTATGAACTACTACAGGCGGCTCTTGATGGGAACTACTACAGCGTTGATACTGCGTTCTTTTTCACGAACGACGAGTCTAGATTGAGGGCACGTGTGCAGGAACTGAACACCAAGTTTGCGGCTTGTATGCGGCTTTCAGGACACAAAAGGGACTTGCTAGAACCTGAGCTTAACAGGCAAGAAGGTAACGACCTATTCAAGAGGCCCAAACGCTCAGCAAGGGGGAACTCAGACTTAATGCGGTGGGTTAAAGAGGTTTGTGCACTCACTTGATCCTTTCCCTACAGATTATTACTTACACAATACCTATCTAGGCTCATTCCCGCACAAGAGGAAAAGAACTTCCCGGCAGTCACAACCCGGCTCTATTAGAAGAGCTCTTCCACGAGCAATCGTCGCCTTGGCTTAGTATTGCCGAAAGTCACGTTGGTGATACTGTCGTGATAGTGACCCGATGGATATTAAAAGCTCTTGAAGGGCTCTCTCTCGAAAAAACTGTGCATTACCAAGTCTCTACCATCATAATAGGGTGGCTCCTCAATGCAAAGAAGAATGCACTTGGAGAACTCGAAAAGCTGATCGGTGACGAACTTCGGAGCCCGTTAACGTATAACCACTATTATACGGACAACGTCCAGAAGACTCGGTTAGACGCGCAGAGACAGGCAGTGCAGCGTGCTGTGCTTGCTATGAAAAACAGTTCTGGAAGAGTTCATCTTGACAATGAACGAGATATTGAGAGCTTCGTCAAGGAGATAGAAGTCTCTATCACGGCAGATATGGATGAAGAAGCTTGCAATGAAGCATTGATACAACTTGGCGCATATTACAAGGTGAGTACCCTCCCATAATCTGCTTGTCACCGAAAGTCCTGACAATGACGTTTATTTAGGTTGCAATGAAAACTTTTGTCGATAACGTCGTCCGACAAGTCATCGAGCGACACATCATAGCACCCTTACCAACGGCCTTCTGTCCGAACTCTGTCTCCGAGCTTTCCAAAGAAGAATTGAGCCGCGTTGGCGCAGAGTCAAAGGAGCAGATTGAAAGGCGCAAGACACTGGTCGCGCAGATCCAAACGCTGAAGAGTAGCTTGAATGAACTACAGAGTCCAGGTTGATTCCGGCCTCAGCTGTTCTAACGCTATTCGCCTTCGGTTTCGCTACTTTTCGTCACGGTCTTCTTCTTTCTGCCTGCTACTTCTCGGGGGTCACTTGCGAGAGACTTTGTTTCTTGGTAGGTGTTGGAATTGGACCGAAACGGCCTGTCCTCTTGGTCTTGGCTTCTCTACTTGGCATTGGGCAGGATCCTTGCCTGGAGATGAATAGCACAGTCTTATTCGAAATCGGAAGCTTTGATGAGAACACTCGAACTCTGAGAAAAAGCATTGGTGAGCACAGCAACATGATCATGCTTAAGCTCAACGTCCTGATGTGGTGACTCATCTTCCACGACATACGATCAGGCACCCTTATGCAGTGCCTCTAGAGAAGCGCTTTTCCCACAAGCTCGCTGATGACTGCTGCGGAGGGTTGGGAGTCATGTTCAAGCTTCAAGGCGGTAGTAATGTTGGTTGCGATGTCTTGGGACCTTATGGTAAGCACACCTTGGTGTTGCCATTGGACAGACCTTCGAAGCCACAGAGGTCGTGTGCTTATTGCTTTCCACATGGTGCGCTCGTACAGCCAGCGATTGGTTTTGAGGGCCGTCAGCGCTAGAGGAATCAGGCAATATGAATGGATGCTGAAAAAGATGGGAAACATTCTGCACAGTTTACTGCTCAATAGAAAGTAAGATGCCTCGTATTTAATGGCCATCTGGGAACATGCCATTCGTTATTCAAATCTCAGGACACATACCCGGCAGCATAAGACTGATCAGTAGGACTCTGCCATCACCATGAGCTGGAAACCCCTTGCAAAAGCAATCCATCACGTCCACCACGGACCAGACAGCACCACGTACACCTTCAACAAAGACCACAAGCCCGCCCTCACAGTCGACTCCGGCACCGAAGTCACCTTTGACAACACCCACGCGGGCTTCGTCAACCTCACCAAAGAAACAACCACAGCCGACGTCGTCGCACTAGACATCAAATCTGCCCCAGAACTCGAAAAGCTGGTAGGCCTCCTCTACGTCAACGGCCCAGTATACGTCAATGGCGCCGAACCAGGCGACATGCTCAAAGTCGAGATCCTCGAATTGCAACCCGGCTCATGGGGCTGGACGGCCATCATCCCTGGAATGGGGCTCTTGCAAAATGAGATTCCGGGCCCTCATCTCATGACGTTTGATCTGCCCGAGGGCCAAGACTACGCCGTGTTCAAGCCAGGCATACATCTCCCGCGTCAGCCCTTCTACGGTACCATGGGCGTCGCTCCAGCGGAAGGCGACCAGTACTGCTTGTTCCCACGCAACGATATAGGCGGAAACTTTGACTGTCGATACCTGGGAAAGGGTTCGACGTTGTTCCTCCCTGTAAACGTCCCCGGGGCGCTATTCGGCGTAGGGGATGCACATTTCTGCCAAGGGGATGGCGAAATCTGCTGCCTTGCGTTGGAAACGACGATGCGCTCGCGGATGCGACTGAGCGTCGTCAAAGGCAAAGACAGGCTTGGGGGGCCACACTATGAGACAAGTCCAGAGCGGGTCAAAGAAATGGTGAGTGTCAAGGGTAAAGGGGAGCATGGAGCAATGATCACGGGGCATGACCGCGACACGGTGGTGAAGCAGGCTGTGAAGGAGATGTTAAGGTGGCTGGAGGAAGAGAAGGGGCTGACGAGGGTGGAGGGGTATATGCTGTTCAGCCTTGTTGGGAATCTGAAGATGATGCATGAGATTGGGTTGGGAGTGTATACGGTATCTGCGAGTATTCCGTTGGGGATCTTTGTCGACTAATGGCAGAGAGTGCAAAAAATGGAAACGGTACTGTAAGTGTGAAGTATCATGCGAAGAGTAGCTAAACAGCATAATAGAGTATTTACGAGTTGCACAAAGCGATAATGTCTTCTGGCACATACACCTTCAGAATGTCCATCAACTGGCTCAGCGGAATCCAGCCCAAGGTGCCGTGAATGCTGCGCAGCATGTGCCCCGAGTATAGAACGCGGGCATAGTACACCTTCTTTTGCTTGACTGCCGTCTCCCAGACCTCGATGGCGATGTTGGACCCCATGGCAGGCCATCGCAGCTGGTTGATGCCCAGGGCGCCCAAGACGGGACCGATATCACCATCATGGAAGAAGGTGTGCGAGTAGACGTACTTTTGCCTGTTGTTTAGCACGGCTTCCAGGCGCCGGACAACCTCGCTGATGAAGAGTCCTTCAGTGGCCTGGATGTACTTGACAACCTGCGGGTTGTTGCGCCAGTAATAGTTCCACTCCCAATCTCCCGCGCGGAAGACTTCTTCGGCCTGACTTTCGGAAACGCACTTGGAGGGATCAGTGAAGCTGCAAGGGAGCTTGTAGCCATTGCACAGCCGTGCCTGGAAATTGTCGGAAAAGTGGTCAAAGGTATCCTGCCACGCACTGCTGGTGGCACCGAGAATCTCCCCTAGTGACTGTCGAAGCTCAGTCGTGACGCTGAGATGCTGGTCCCATTCGGGCGTGGACTGGATGAACGACAGAACGGCGCTTTTGGCATTGCAAGGGATCCCGCCGTTGACCGTGTCAGGCCCGGGCTGCTGGTGAAGAGGCACAGAGCCCGAGTGGTGAGGCCAGAGACCGCGCAGAACTCCTCCAGCGCTCTGCTGGGTGAGGATCGCCGAGCTGGATCGCAGCCAGACCTTGTCGCTGGGTGCTGTCGGGATGAGGCCTAGCTTCTCGCCGTACAGGGCCCAGAGGTCCTTGCCGTGTTGGACGCCGTCGAGGAGACCGCCAGTAGTCAATTGAGGGAAGAAGCATGTCGAGTTGACGTATGGCAGAGCATCGACAAACGGGTTGTTCGGGTCTGTGTAGACGCTGGCGTAGACCTGGAGGCCACTGGTGCCGTGTTCTTGACTGCCGTATGAGAATGCTTCAAAGCTTGAGCAATCAAACGGTTGGTTCTACACTTCATCATTAGCAGGGTCTCAGTCCTTGATGATAGGCACGAAACATTCTCACCTCTCCACCAGGGGCCAGATTGTACATGGTGCGTCTCTGGTGTCTCTGCATATACTCGAGATAAACCAGCTTGGCGTTACGGTCCTTGGGCATCTCATACTCGCTCACGCGCGGATGCGGCATCGAGCAGTAGTCGTAGATGCCATACGGAGAGCCCTGCGAAGCCTCGTTGGCCGGCGCCCTGTAAGTGCCTCCATACGTGCCAAGCGCGCTGTTGCTGATGTACGAGGTGTCGTTGAGGCCAGCGGGATAGAAGGTGTCGACAGGCGACAGGCCTGATGCAGAGGCCAGGAGGTATTGAGAAAGAACGCCCACTACAACGGCGTAAGTCAGCATTATGACGGAGATGACGGTGATGGAGGTTGTAACGAGGGCGGTGTTGTACCTCCTTGCAGCATTTGTTCTTGGGGGACGCCAGAGGATATGACACAGATAGCCTGCTGTAACGCGAGCACGTGGGTGTAACTGAGCAGCTTCATCCCTTCATCCCTCATTGACGCAGGGGCAGTAGCAACAGTAGGTACATGTAGGAACAGAGCCCGCGACTAAATGAAGCTGTTGACGATGACGGCGATGCTCTTCTCCTCTCCAGATTGTGCATGTGACTATTCTCGATGCAAGACAGCCAATCTCAAAAGTCCATTCGTAGAGTGTTGGCCACAACGAATTGAATAACTCTTTGAGCACTTGACACTGCTATGAGAATATCATCTTGTTACTCTGCTTGCAGGCAGTCGTGGTTGTTGTGACATTGTTTGGTACAGCAGAGGCGTCAAATCGATCTGCGAGCCACTTGTCGGAGGTGCTGGTCGCACGTGCCTGTTCCTGGTCTTCCAGTTCATAACCACCTACTACTAGGTATGGGGGGGAGATGCGCCGTTGACATTAGCCGGACGCTTGGCTGCATCGAACGGACAAGTAAAGACCAAGGAATCGACCTTAACGGACCAGCGACAGGTTGATACACCTCTTCATCTTCAACACGGCGACATGAATTCTTGACGAAGAATAAATAGTGTAGTTAGTGATAAGCTGAATGACAGTGGCAATGGTGCTGACCGCACACTGCTTAACAGTACAGTGACCACTATGTAAGTCGAGATCCAGTGAGTGGCATTATCACGACTTTGATAGGTATCAGCTGTATGGATAGAGCGTTCAATATTTACCATAAAGCCAATCGACAGACGGATTGATAGCCACTGAGTTTTAGAAGTCCATTGTGTCCTCACAGTTGGAATTTCATCGAACCTTGACAACCTCAAAGAGGCAAGATTCGATAGTTACCGGGTAGCCCAGTCTAGAAGTATGTCTCAAGCAAAGCATATGCTCCTCATGAGATACCTTTACCCTGATACCACAAGTCTTTTCCAGTTTCTGTCGCAAACTACACTGATTCTCCATCTAACATTTAGTTGAGGAGGGGGTCTACATCCACCAGCTGTTGAGAGTCTCACGATGTCGGCTTATCGGAGCTATTTCTGTAGCACCAACATAGCCAAAGATAGGTCCAACCCCCTCCTGTTACTATCACCATGTTACACCAACTGGAGATGCTCGTTCGGAAAAGCGGCTGACCCAAGTCCCAGGATGGGGAAAGCCCTCTTCTCCCGAACCTGAGACACTTACCGATCGCCGAGGCGTGAGACATGTTATTTCCATCCTCTGTGGGGGCTAAAGCGCTGCTATTCGCGAAAACGGAGAGCTGAACCCCCCTCGCATTGCGTACCTATGCAGCTCTGAGACTTCTACGGCCTCTTGCAACAGTCCGAAGAGCTGAGATGTTGAATAGCTCGCCTTTGCCCTTTTCTCCCACCAACTTGGACATAAATCACCACAACCACCTCTGTGGAAGTATCAACAACTTCTGCCGAGGCTAGCTTCTTGTTACGCGCAGGCTTCCCTTGATATTTTACATCACGAATTGTGACGGAGGTTCGCCCTGACATCATTATAAATAGAGCTTCTGACAACAATGTCTGGAGACAAAACAATGTGTCAACACATCCCTGGGGTGCCGTTGCTAGCTCAATACCCCGTAGCGTAGCCCTTGTTTCCTCCCTTCAGTCAGCAGAGAGCTGGCGACGACTAAGATCCTGCAGGGAGGACAAAACGGGCTTACTTTTGGATCGCGTCCTATACGTTGACAAAACGTTTATCTTTGTAAACCCGAAACTGTCGGCTGGGGCAGGGAGAGCTGAGGAAAGCCTTGGAGCAGCTTGCCGTCGCTTAGCCGCATAGTGTTCCCCGTGATTGAGGCAAAAGCTGATAATACGCCGATTGATCGGTTCCGAGTCGGATCGCGGCATACAAACAACCTAATTCTGGGGCGACTGTTGGTGATCGAGATCGTCCAACATACACACACGAGATTCTCGGGCCAATGATTCACGTCTTATTAATGCTCAAAGCAGCGCCCACTCACTTCGGAAGAATGCTTGTCAGTTATTGACTTACTGATACCTCGACTACAACATTAAAAGTGGCCGTTTTCGAGGCCAAGGCTCGGCTCGCCTCCCCCCCTACTTACAAGTGTTTTAGGTTGCTCGACTCAGCTACTCATCTACACCAATGGACACTTTTGCGTCAGCTTCTTGTTGCCGCTGGCAATCTCTTCGCCTGCTGTTGTATCTAATGGGATGCCATAATGGACGTTGCGGAGACTGAAGAGAGCTCTTTGGTTTACACCTAATGACAGGGGACAGATAGGGCCAAGCGCCAACAAAACCGTTGGGTGTCTCACAGGTCGCGTCATCCAACTGCCAAAGATAGATCAAAGGCACAGACTGTGGTGTACAGCTGGAAGTATCGAGTAGTCGCCAAGAGTGAAAATGGCCAAGTGTCAATTACCGCTGCTATCTCACACACATGCCAAGTGTTACACGTCCCTGGGTGTTTGTACGATGTGGTCGTGGATGAAAGACGAAGTTCTCCATTGCTTGTTCCATTCCCCCCACGGCCATGGTCCCCCCATTCTCTGCGGTATTCCAAATCAAAATGATGCATTATATGCCGACATGCGTCTTGGAGACAGTTGCCCGCTGCAAGGGACCCAACGGCAATCCGAAGAATGACAAATTCGGGATCCCGAGTCCTTGGGTTAGACTAGACTACACAGATCGGAGTACTAGTAAAGAGGCGTAACCAGCCCCAACTGCAGCGAAACAGGGCACAACACAAGACAACACAACATCTCAGACCTACTACTCCAAGCGAGAAGCCATTGGTCTACAACGGATATGTTCGGCCCTGGACATACTAGTCACGCTACTGCACCTTGTCTTGAGATTGACGGTGGATACGTTCGAAAAAAGAAACACTTGCAAATTGCAGGCATGAAACGGCATGTCTTACCTTGGGCGGAGAGCGAGCTGCGAGGTAACGGAGAGACATGGCAGCTTCCGACGCTTGCAGGTCAATCTATTGCGCCTCTTGTGTAGTACAGAGTTGCTTTGAAGGTCTTTAAAGGGCACAGTGTTCCCCTCCAGTCTACATTGTCCTGCTATACTAGAGCGTGCCATTTGTAACATTGTGCTTCAACCTCCCTCAGTATTCATATTCAATATGCTTTTCTTCGGCTCTCTTCTCCCGTTCACGGCCCTTGCTACGGCAGCATGTGCCGCCAGATTCCCAAAGCCACAGATCAAGCCTTGGGTGCCGCCTGGACCAGATGATTCTCGAGGACCGTGTCCTATGATCAACACTCTTGCCAATCATGGTTACCTGTAAGGACAACGTCAAACCACAGTCTCGGATTGCGCTGCTAACATACCTCCAGACCTCATCATGGCCGCAACATCACCGCCTCAATGATTGAACACGCCTTCACCTCATTTCTCAACGTCGAAGCAGGCTTCGCAGATCCCGCCAGAGACTTTGCCAAAGCTTTTGGCCATGACGTGTTCGACTTGGTCGACCTCAACACACCAGGCATAATACAGCATATAACGTCTCTCACGCGGGACGACTACACCCCCGAGCAGCCTCAGTTGAAAGCAGACCCTCTCCGAATAGAGAGTCTCCTCGCTGATAGCGACACTCCCTTCCTCACAGTCGACTCCATCGCAAAGACACGCTTGCGCCTCCTGCAAGAGTCAGAGCCAAGAGTCCTTCCCGACAACCAAGTCATATTTACTCTTTTCGAGGCTGCAATGACGCTTACCATGATGGATGATCACAGTCCCGATGCGGATCATGATCCCCCTCCCTCAGCATACCAAGGTCCCAAGGACCGTATCAGGATGTGGTTCGAGGAAGAGAGGTTTCCCACCGAGTTTGGCTGGAGACCTTCGAAGAGAACGATCAAACTGGCCGATATGAGCCCTGCAATTGACGCGATTGTAAAGTCAATGGAGAAGCAGGATCAGAATGGCAAAGTTGCTCTCAAGTTTCATAGTTGATGATGGGGGCTTTGATTGCCCTTTGTCTGGATATTGATGTGTTTCCATGTATATAGTGACGATAGAGAAATCTATCACTGCATTCCTATTGAACAAGCTTCATCATTCGTGTATCCAATCATTCACAGCAAGCAGCGCTTGACGATGTTTATGCAGGCCGCTTGTGATCTATGCTTTCCACGGACTCACGTCATATGCCGCTTTCCATCTCTTCACCGTCTCCGTATCAAAACTTACAAGAACCTCTAGGTCTCCATTCGGAAGTCTTGGAAACACCACCGGATACCGCTTTGCTTTGAACGACGGCAGTCGTACGGCCTCGCAGTGACCGAGCTCAGCGCCCCAATCGAGCTCATAGACTCCTTGGTCGGCCCACGAGACGACGGCAACCCTCGGTGCCGGCTCTTGACAGAGCTTGAGATTCGTGACATCTTGTTGACTTGTCAGATGCTTGACGATGGCCTTCATCTTGTCCCCATCCATAGAATTGACGCTTTGGCGTACGGATGCCGCAACGTTTGCGATTGCGGGGAGAGAAAGTATTTGTTCAGTTGCCGTGCCTATCGCAATGAGGTCGGCTTTCTTCGCATTCACCAGCGTCACTCCAAACGCTGCGCCAAGATAGTTCTTCGGCAATGGTGGATTGAAGCGATTGCGACAATTGACAGCAATCCGCATCAAGCATGTCTCGTCCGCAACGTCGTCATTGGCAATTGCATCCTCAGAATGGACGATTGACCCCCAAAGGATAGCAGTCAATATGTCGCTCGTCGAGACCCAAGTCGTCCCTTCAGGCAGGTACTTGTTGACTTCGACTTTGAGACCTTCGAGGTACTGTGCAGAGTATCTAAAGAAGTGGGTTTCCAGATTCAGAGGCTTTGATGGCTGGCTAGCCGAGTTGCTGCTTTCTTCCTTGTGAAGGAGAAGTGGCATATCAGCGGGAACATCATGAGATTGCCTGACGATAGCTGAGCGGTCAAGCCAGCTTAGATCAAATTGGATATCCTCAGAAGAGCCCGATCTGCAATATGACGCCCATATGCTCAGCAGCGAGCCAAACGCGGTGATGTCGGCCGTTGAGTGATGCAGACTAACCCAGAGCAAACAGCCGCCGTTCACCAGCGACAAGACGGCGCGAAAGACTGGGCTCGGCGACTTGTTTGCGGGATTTAGATTGGGCGAAGATAAACTGAATCCATCAAAGAGCGAAGGCTTGAATCCGTTTGATCTGAGAGTGTTGTAGTCAACCGTCGTGAGAAAACTGTTGACGCGAAACAAATCGCTCAATGAGTCGCGTGGCGGGCTCAAGGCGACAGAACCCTTCGGATGGTCTCTGGGCACTACCCTCGAGGCGAGATATGGGACGTCTCTTAATGTTCCTGCAAGGCCATCGAGAAGAAACTGGGATATTCGAGGGTTTGACGATGGGAAGCAGAGGATCTGGCTGACGTATGATCGTGGCATTATCCACTCAAGTGGAGAGAGTTGGCTCAACTCTTGAGTTTGCATCGTTGCTGGAACTTTCTCCATGGTATGCTGAGACGGGTTTGTGCATGTACCATACGTGAGAAGTGCTGGTTCCCGAAATTGCATGAGGGTAGGTTTGACAAGAGGCAGAAGTAAGTTGAAATTCCGGAAGTGATATTCAGGTGAGTTAATAGTTGGACGATTGATGATATCTCATTGTTTGTCAGCAATCGGCGGTTGAATTAGCTCAAACACCTGGATATCTATTCGCAACATCTGCCGAAAGCTACTGCGTCTCACTCAACACTAATAACAATGCGTATTTTCACAGGACAGAGTTAAGCAGTAGGTCACCGTGCAGTAAGTGACACAAGGTCAGCTTTACGCGAGAAGCTCGTTTAAAACCACTTTATAGGTAGTTTCGTCGCAGCCTTTGAAAGGAACCTCATGCGCTCTTCATAGGTAGTTCCCTGGCAATGGGAGTCGAGGTCCGAAACAGGAGACAAAGGGGCGAAAAAAGACACTAATTCGTCATATGTCCAGCAATGTTAAGGAGATGTATGAGCAGAGGGTTGATGCCATCTCATGATAATGTCCTCCTTCGCTTCGAAACTGTAATGATCACACTATAGCGACCACGCCATTGTAGTATACGTACTCGTCAAGCTAGATACATAGGTATAATTCCAAGCAAAAAGCCAAAAACAATGAGACTCGTCAGAGAGCAGAGCATGTACTGGCGAGAAAAGAAGTGGGCGAAGAACAGGAGGCAAGGTCCGTCCATTTGCCAAAACTTCCATTTTTAGGGGTAAATGGTGGGAAGCCTACCTACCTACATATCCGTGACTACTTTGGTGTATCATGAGTGAGCCTCGCGGTTCTGGTGTTGTTCAATGAGTTCAGATATCCTTTGTCTGATGTCCGTCCACTCAGCAGGTATATGTTCCACCATATTCTCCGTGGCCTGAAACTTGCATCGCCTGTCGAGAAGAAGTTCCATCAGCTCTTTCTGTTTCCATGCACTGCTGTATGTGTTCCCGACATTGTCAATTATGGCCTTGACCACCTCTTCCGTAATAAGGACTCGGCTCCTGAGCTTCAACTTGTCGAGCAACAGACGGAATATGCCTTGGGCCTGAGACTCATTTGAAGCTGCCACTAGGACCACTTCTTCGGTAATTCGAATATGGTCTCGGTCCATTCGAGCAATCTTGTCCAATAGCCCGACGGCATAATGGGGGTTCCTAGCTGAAGTCTTGAGCACTTCTTCAGTGATAGGGATGTTGTGTCTATGCCGGCGATGAAGCAGCCTCAGCACTTTCAGGGGATTCGTGCGATTTGCAACTGCAGCCTTGACTACTTCTTCTGTAATCTCAAGCTGGTCTCCATGCTGGTCAAGGAGCCTCTCTAGTACCGGAGCCGAAACATATCCACTTCCGGCCGCGGCCTTGAGCACTTCCTCAGTCAAGTGAACCTGTTCTCCCCGTTCCTCTAGAAACAGCCCTAGTATCTTGTCGGCATACTTGCGGTTCTCAGCTGCAGCCTTGAGCACTCCTTCAGTGCTTTGAACTTCTGCTGGACGCTTCTTAAGAAGCAGCTGTATAATCTCAACGGCACAATCGTCATTTCCAGCTGCAGCCGTGAGCACTTCTTCAGTAACCCGAACCTCTTCTCCCCGCCGGTCAAAAAGTAGTCGGAGCAATGCGTGTCCTTTATGATTTGCGGCTGCGAGCTGGACAACCTTGTCTGTAATCTGGAATTCATCTCCTCGTCGGTCAAGGAGCAGCTCCATCAAGCCCGGTCCCCCGGGGTGGGAGGCTGCAGCCTCAACAATGTCTTCTGTGATTTGGACCTGCGCCCCTCGCCTATCCAGAAGCATCTCAACGACTTCTTGCCCATTCCAGTTCTTGGCCGCCCTCACCAACGTTGCCTCGGTGATCTTGACCTGTAATTGTCGCTGATTCAGAAGGACTGCCAACACCTTAGCTCCATACCCGTTGGCAGCTGCAGCATTGACAAAACTGTCCGTAACCGCCACAATCTTTCCATGTCGGCTTAGAAGTATTGCCATGGCATTTTCGCTGAGACATTCGGCAATCATACACGCCGCTTCCTCCGGGATACGAACCTCTGCCTTTGAGTGACAGAGAAGCATCTCCAGAAGGAACTCTATGTGCTCAGAATGAGCAAATAGGCTTCCGAGAAATTCCAAGGTAATCTGAATATGCCCTTCGAGCCGGCTAATGAGCAGTTTCGTGACTTCCACATCGAACTTTTGGCAAATGATTGGTGCCGCCGCCTCCGTGACGTGGATGGTCTCCTCTAGTTGCAGAAGCCTGGTCAAGATCCCACTCCCCTGCAGGTTTTGGGATAGAGCCTCCGCTAGGCGATCGGTTATCTGAATCGGTGTCCGGTTTCGCGTATACCAGTGGTCAAGGAGGATTGTTGTGATGGCTTCGCCATCAGAATGGTTCAACGCTGCAGCTTCGAGCAGTCTCTCGATGGCATCCACATTTGAGAGACTGTCTAGTAACGTGCTGATCATCTTGTATGCTTTGCCGCAGTCGATCTTTCTTTCCCGCTTGCCATCCAGTACGTAGTGGATGGTGATGTGGCACCCGTGTTGCGCAAGAAGCATCACATCTTCCATTGTGACTTGTCTTTCCTTGGAATCGTCACCGAGAAATCTGATTCTGAAGCCAGACTGGGACTTGGAGTCCGAAAATTCCACCAGATCCCTCCATCCTTCTGTGACATAGACGACTGCTCCCATGGCTTCTTGTGCCGTGTGGTGCTCCAAAAGGAATTCAGCGCACATGAACTCGCCATTTATGAGTGCCCATTCCCAAGCCTCTTTTCCTTCAATGATAAGATTGACTTGTGCTTTCAGCTTCACCAGTAGCTCTGCCGTTTGCCATCTATCGGCCTTCCGTCGTCGGGTATTTGATAGCGCAGCGATGAGCGGCGAGTGAAAGTTATTGTCCAGGGCATCTATCCTGGCTCCTCGGTTCACCAAGCACTCTATGGCATCATGTCGGCCATTAATGGCAGCGTGATGGAGCGGTGAACGATGTTGTTCGTCCTCGGAGTATATACTCGCACGTCGATCGGTCAGCACCTTCTCAATGACTGCAACATGGCCTTGACCAGCAGCATATGAGAGTGGAGATCGTCGGGATGTGTCTTCGATGGCGGGTGAAGCATTGGCCTCCATGAGCATGGTAACAATAGACACGTGGCCCTGTTCTGCAGCATAGCTCAATGCTGTTCGGCCATGATTGTCAACAGCTTCAACCACAGAACCAATCTCCAACACAGCTCGAACGAGCTCAAACCACCCTTCCTGACAGACGTAAGAGAGGACTGATCGGCCGCTCTTCTCTTCTACCGGAAACTGTGTCTCTTTGCCAATGTTGCTGATTGACCATAGTGCTGCCTCTCTGTCACGCCTCAAAACGGCGTCGAGGACCTGCTGTGCCGTTCGGCTTTCCCTGGGCCGCTTCTCGAGCGCCACATAGCGAGCTATGGCCTCATTTGCCGAATCTGACAATCCTGAGCCTCTTTGCATGCCCATCCAGGCAATTCCTTGTCTACCAAAAGCAGACCATTTTTCTGAACAAAGAGCATAGCGGTAAAGTTCACCCAGCTCAATCATTACAGTATCCAGCGGCTCGCCCGATCCGGACACGACGCCCCATACCCATCGAAGAACCCTTTCTGCTTCTCTGAAGCCATTGCTTTTTCTGAGGTCTACGGCAGTGCGGTAAGCAGTTGGGACTGCCTCCACGGCACGGGGAAGAAGGCGGTTGCTCTGTAAGGCTGGAATGATGACGAGGAACGCATCTTGTTTCGATCCTAAGCCGCTCGCCTCGAAACAATCCGTCAATTTGGTGATGAGTCGGTGCTCCAATCGCATCGTATTCTCCTCCCTTGTGACTGTCGTTGTTGATTTCTCGAGTTCAAAGTATGCTGCAATGGTGCACAGGAAAGATTGATATATGTCTTGAGCACATAGCGTAGGGATGTGGTTCGACTTGATCCTGATGGCTCCAACCGTAGCACAATCGGTGTTATCGATGCCGTGCCAACCAAAGAGTCGCTGATACGGGTCTGATTTGCCAAACAAAACACCCGTCTCTGATGAGTCGCCGCCATCGACCGCTGTCAGTTGACCGCCATTCCAATCCTTCCAGATCGTTGCTGCGTTTGTTCCCGTAGTGTCCGGATCGCTCGATGACAGTGTCTTCATCGCAAGTGATGACAGTATCATATTATAGCCCTCGCTCCAGATTTGGAGTTCCGCCCAGGCCTGTTGTACTTTGCTTTCAGTCCCTGCCGCTACAATCCTGTAGATTGGTATGTCTGATGCTGTCGATGTTTTGAACCCGAAGGCCTCTCCCTCTGTAAGTGGATCTGAGACGATGGACCATGACCACAGACCGATGATGGCCTCAAGAAGGTTCTGGTCTACGGTCCAGACAGTATCCTCCGCCCTCAGCGGAATATCCATGTGCTGATATGTTGGAACCTGACGAGGCATGTTTCCCAATTTCCCCATCGCAACATGAATAGGCCAAGGAATGCTCTTCATGCTGCCGAAATCTGCTTTCTCCTTGGCATGAGCAATGAATATTGATATACTTTCTTCGATCGCTTTTCTGAGTTGTTGAGCCTGCAACCGTCCACTGACGAGATCGTCACCCCAGGCATTGGAGAGTTTTGAGTCGGCGTTCGCTGATTGTCCAGTAAGCTCGGCAAGCCTCAGCCGATATTCAAATGTTTTGTTGCCCAGCCTTTCCGATGGCAGTTCTGTAGCTTGAGCAGGAACTTTCGAAACAATTCTCCAGAAGCACCTTGGCTCATCCGGCCCTTTTCCTATCTGCAGAGCGAGCCAGTCCAGTTCATGGCTGCTTACTTCGTCGGGGCGATCACGCAGGACATTTGCGTCGGTGCTTAGACGTTGCGTCCTCAGCAATGCTCGTATAATGCTCATGATGATGGTGACTGCGAGTTGCAAGAGAGAAACGATCGAGTGCATCGCTCTCAAGCCAACAAACTGAAAGGCAAAGCCCAGGGTGGTGATTGACGTAGCGATCAGGACCGAGATCTCCTCCGATGGTCGTTTCAAACTCTGGTAGAAAACCCTCCAGCTTCGGCTCGTCGTTGAGACTTGCGACCCAGAACTCGAACTCGATGATGTTGGTGACTTCCAAGATGTGATATAACTACTTGTAGATTTGGAAGTGAGAAAAGGATCAAAAGTCTGATCCCCAACCACCTGGTTCCCAGGCTGTACAACGTAAAGCATGGGGCTCGGCGATGCCTTCTGGTCAGCTTTGCGCTCAAACACCCTTTCTTTTGTGCTATCATTCACCAAGGCAGCACAGAGATACATGCCGTAACAGACACATATTGTTCCGGCGAGTATGAAGGGGAAAGCCCAAGGATCGATGGTACTCTCGTTCTTCTGCCACTTTAGTTTGTATTGGACAATCCCAGCCAACACAATGACAGATGACTGCGCGAGAAACCCAAACAGAGCTGCCATTGCGTATACAAATGAAGAGCGCTTCACAATGCCTATGTTGAGGGAGAGGTTGGGGTTTGGGGCAAAGTTGTCAAACGCATCAATGGTGAATGAGGAAGTGCTTTTTGCTTCATTGTCAAAATGAGATTGTCCCTTTTCTTGCCACCTCGTGTCATTTCGTATGGACTTTTGATAGTAATCGCGAGATATGTTGATGCCAAACTCGCGCTTGTCGCCGGATTCATTCGCTTCAAGGACCGGATCATAGACAATCTCCAGAATCTTGGGCCGTCCAAAGACTCTGACAATGGCACCGTTATGGTAAAGCTCGCACACGTCTCGACTTGTAGAAGAGCACAGTTCCGCTTCGGCAATGCCTCCTCCCTCTTGTGCGCGCCCAATGAATGCTCTCAGTGAAGGGCCTCCGCAAACTCGAATGGCGGAGACGACTCCGGTGAGGATTCCGAGCGGTGCCATGGCAAAGATGAAGTTGTCCAGGATGGTTGTTGACTCGCTGAGGAATTGCTTGGTTGCTTGTTCGCCGAACAGCGCAATCAGCGGCGTGAGGTCCGTGGCCAAGTTGTTGGTGAAATCGTCCCACCATGATGCCGTGACGGGCGTAGCCAAGCATGCTACCAGAAGAAAGTGCAAGTAAATCTTATTGTAATCCACCATGTCTCTGAATATCCTGTCCAGCTAACTCAAGACTCTGACTCTGAACTGTCTCAGTCATTCATAAAAGCATGAGGTCGAAGACAATTAATCTGGCAGGATGAAGAAATAGCCTGAGGATTCGCCACTTAGCATTTGGTTGTAGGGATATGGATGCCATGAATGTCAATGTGATCCAAGATGCGGCTGCTTGTGGTGTGGGGAGTGAGGGTTACTGCTTTCATCCACAACCTGCATATACACGCCTGCGACGAAGGGGGCGTTGTGATATGCCTGCAGACGTGGCAATGGGTCATAGGTCGCTAGAGTATTACTGACAGCTAACAGAAGTCTTTCAATTGGCTTCTGCAGGTTTTCAGCTGCCATGGCATATGTTGCTGTGCTGAACGTGGAGACAGGCAGGGAGAACATGGGGTATCTGCAAGATTGATTCGACAGCCTGGAACCCCAGCAAAGCCACATGGGGGAGCCTGAAGTCTGAAAATGGCGGAAATGGGCCTCGATGCAGCGCTTGCAGTCAGATTCAGTTTAGTTAACAGAGTCTTTGATGTCGGCGATAAGCCATGTCAGTTGCTTGCAGATGGTGCTGAATCAACGATAACGACGAAGATAGATCGAGGAAGGCATCCATGTCATCAATTGTTCATCATGAAGCGTTTATATACAGGTTCTCAGCAGGAACTTGAAGACTTCATCGCTCAGTCCAAGCGCATGAACAAGTCCTCCAACGATATACATGAAAGTTCTTCTCCCATCAGCCAACGCACTGCAGGCGTCTACTGACGAGTCCAGAACGCAACATCCGACCAAGTGATGCTCATAGGACCAGTACCGCTATCAGTAGTATAAGCACCAAACTTGTCGTAGAAGCTTCCGCCGGGGGCATTGTCATCCCGGAACGCCAACTGGCCGTTGACATAGACCCGGTAGCTGTGAATATCCGCATTGTGAACCGTGTTGATGGTGACGCTCGAACCAACGTTGGCAACGCCCGTCGCCAGCGTGGCGCCGCCCTCGACGCTGTACAGACGACCGCCGGTATCGACAGCAAGGATGAAGTACGGACCCGCGTCGCCGTTGAACGTCTGCTTAATAGCGATGCGGCTGCCGCCCATGGAGTTGATCTTGAAGGTGCCGGCGAACTGGTGGACGCCGGAGCTGTAGTCGTTGTTGTAGCGGCGCTCGGCGCGGAGGTGGCCGTTGGAGCAGCCGGAGCCGGAGGTGCTGCCGTTGGGGCTCGTGGGGATGGTGAAGGTGGTGCCGCTGACGCTGCCGCCCGCGCACGTCTGCGTCTGGAAGCCCGGGTTCACCGAGACCCAGTTGCCGCTCTCGAGGGGAGTCGCGGCAAAGACGGCCGAGGCGGCCGAGAGGGTGGCGAGGAGGGTCTTGATGAGCATCTTGACGGTGGTGGGAGGTGGATTTGCTGGTGGTGAGGATAAAGGGGAAGTAGGATAACATCATGTCGATCCGGACGGTCTTATATATACGGATTCTACCTATACATACCTTACATGATGAATGGGTCTACTGTACTGTTCGTCAGGAAGACATGAGTAGCTACGCAATCATCAATATCCATTTCGAACGAGGCAGCGGAGCAGATGGAATATTCCACCTATGACAACCGCCAGCCTCCTCGTGCCGTCGTTTGAGACTTTACAAGTCGGGAAGGTCTTAAAGATGAGCCCCTGACAAGGCTAGCGCTGGTCGGCCTGTGTAAGTGCCGTCGATCCGCCTTTTTTTCCCAGCAGAAACACGTGTAGAATTCCGGTCGAAGCATCGAACACCATGGTCTTGTTCGGGACACGAGCTGGGGAAGGCGGAGCGGTGGTGATTGGTGGAAGAAACCAGGCAGGGCGTTCAAGGCATTCACCTAAACACTCACCTGCTGGATCTGGAGGCTGTATTATCACAGCTTCTTCCGTGTTTGCCAAGGTGAGAAGCCTAAAGCTGGCCTTGCAGGGATGGTTAGTTGCAGCTACTATTTGAGGACTCCCGTCTCTACGAGGTCCCGCTAGTAGACAAGGGGCTGTTCACCAAATTGCCAAGAAGGGAGAGACTGGATCCAGCATCTTTACGGGCCTGAGAGGTTTATCAACGTCCCGTAATAGCCGTAAAGTCAGGAGGTGATGGTGATGATTCCATATAGTGGATGGACTCCTATGGTAATGCTGATGCAAGCTCTTTGAAAGTCAGCAGTTCGTCCAAGGATGAGCATGAGCCAATCAAATGCATTGCCTTCTCTATTTCCATTTCACCTGCCTTGGCGTTTCCACTGAGGGCATAGGTCTTACACGAGCGCCTCTCAAAACAGGCGCCGTCAGACACAATTGCAGGCCAAGTTCAAGTTACAAGAGCAATAGCAGGTATACACAGTGGCATCATAAGGTATGAAAACGAACAGCCTTTGGTCATTTCTAGAGAGAACTCGATGTGCATATGTCCCTGTATATCGGCAGTTCCTAGGTACATACAAATAATAGCAAGGAGTTGCATGAACAGTGAGTGAAGCTGAGGGATTCAGGCCGCGGCTCAACTCGCATCTGCTGGTCAGCATCCTACGTTATACCCTTTCTCGACAAGCAATACCAACTCTGAACATGTGTGAATGAATCCACCACTAGCAATTCAAATTCCATCAGCCTCGCATCCAGCGTAGTCACTCGAACAAACAAGCCACCTCCCGACAAGTCATCCCTAATCTACACAAACAACGTCAACTCAATCACATCGCACACTTCGGCTCTGCGTCTCTCCCAGAGTCTGAAACAAAGAGCTGATCTGATCCTGGTAGGTATTCCGAATTCGCTCCATCTTCTCCTTCGTCTCCCTCAGCTCCTCTTCCAGCTCCCGGTTCCTCTTCTTCAACGACTCCTCCCGTCGTGACGATGGCGGCGGCGACATCATCACCACGTCCTTTGCCGGGCGTTTCGTCGGGGTAACGAATTGAATTGGGGTGAAAGTACGCGTAGTCGGGCTGATGGGCGTGAACAAGCTGCGGCTCCAGATCTGAGGCGTCGTCGGAGGCGCAGGTTGGGCAGTCGGCGTCTGCGGCTCGGGAGTTTGAGCATCCGCATTGTCCTGGCTTCCAGCGACGGAACCGGCCAGCGCTCGCTTCATTTGCCCGTATTCAATGGCTCTCTTGTGAGCAACTGAGTTTGTGTGTTGCCCATAGGCGCCCCTGTTGAGGAAACAGTGCTCGAACTTGGGGCATTCGGGTTCGTCGCAGGTCAGATTGATCTGGGCCAGCTTCAGGCGAATGTCTGCCGTTGGTGAAGCAGGATTTGACTCGGCAGAGCGCGGATGCAAATGCTGGATAGTGGTGATGTGGCGATAATAGCTGTGGCCCGTCTTGAGCTTCTGGCCAAAGTAGGCGCAGTGCTCGGCCGTGCAGCGAAATTCCCTGGCGGCTTCTTGCTCCATCGTGATATCTGCAATGGACTTGCCAGACTCGCGAAGAGTCTCGGAGTACTTGATGGCGTGGATGTGGCCATATGATTCCGCGTGTTTGAGGAACTCGGCCTCCTTATGGAAGACGTGCTGGTACCGTCGACACGATGGTTCAGGGCAAATTTGGTCTTCCTCATCCGACGAGTCTCCCTCACTAGATTCGCCTTCCATGATAGTGAGAACTTCCGCGTAGTTGATCCGTTTGGCTGAACCGGGGCTTTGGAGTGCCTCTTCGGGAAACAGATGCTCGTGTCCCGGAGTGTTTAGTGCGTGGGAGACAAACTCGGCCTGGTTAGCGAAGAGGATGCCTTTCATGACGCATCCCTCTTCAATGCAGACCCAGTTGAAGTGGCCGCTGATCTTGAGATGTCTCTTGAGCGCTGGCTTTGCAACAAAGTTGGCGCCACATTCTGAGCAAAAGTAGGGAGGATTATGCCACTCCTCGTCGTGAATCTGACACTCCTGAACCGTCTCGAATGTGAAGCCATCGCAGGAGAAATGAGGACAAGCAAAGATCTTATCCCCCTCTCCCTCCGGACTGGGTCCCCCAACGAGATAGTCTTTCAGCGCAGCATGAACGGGAGTATGCGCAGGTTCGTTGACAACGTCGTTGGCGAGGTCCTCCATCGCGGGTAGTTCGTGCGGCGAAATGCTCAAGATGATGCAGGGAAGCGAAGGACTCGTGGCCTGTGATATTGCCGCAAACAAAAGCAAGAAGCCGCTCGAAGCTGAAGAATGTTGAGGCCAAAGCTAAACATTGCGCCCTGCGATTCTCCGGTTCCTAATGAGTTGTGGTGGAGTGAAAAGAGAGCTACGAAGTGAGTTGAAGGTGAGGTGAGATCGAGGTGAATAGACATCAATGATATCAGACTTTTACTGTTGACTCACAATCAACCTCACAATCAGGCCAATTCTCTCACTACAGTTCCTTCAGTGTGATTGTGCTCTACATACAATTGCAAAACACAGAATAAAGGTAGTCACAATATCATCTCAATCAGCCCAACGTCTGTCCCGTCTCTCTGCTCAACTTGCCCAGAAACTCGGCCGTATACGCCGTATCCAGAAACTCCACAATCTCATCAACCCTCTCCCCATTCTCACTAACCGTAATCACAAAGAAATATTCGTTCCCATACGGCCCGACATCCGTCTCCGCCGTGCTCGTCAAATGCATCACCACCCTCCTCGCTTCTACATCCACCACCATCGGCGTCGTGTCGACGAAATGCATACCAAATTTGCGGATGACGGGAATCACACCCTCTAGAAACTCGCCGAATTCTTGATTGTTTCTGGGGGGGTTGTTGCCGGGAAGGACGTGGTGCTTGCAGGATGGGCTGCGGATGGAGAGGACGTCGGGGACGGTCCACTTGTTGTAGGCGGCGATGAAGGCGTTTGCCGTGGCGATGAGCTGCGATCGACTGGGAGGCATTGTCATGGTTTGTTAAGCCTTGGAAGCCTTGTCAACAGTTACATACCAGCAGCCAGGCTGGCCGTGCTACGTCCAGTTATATACCTTCATGTACTACCTAAACAACCATCCATCATCATCTCCACACATCACAGCTTACAAACGCACGCTTCAACAACTTCCATCCCATTTCCGCCTCTTGGCCCCTTCTGGCCACAAATCCTCCCGAATCCCAGCATAATTGGCTACAAATGCCGTTACATCTCCGCCAAGCTCGTCCGCTTCCGCCTCTGTTCCACCGTTAGCTCCGCTAGTTCGCCGCCTCTTTAACCCCGTCTGCATCTCCGTCTCTGGCCCGAACCTCAAACCACAACCACTTCTCGACTCTTCTCACTTTGCATATACCCTATGAGGAAGACATGATCGCTCAGGAAAGGCCAAAGACCTGTGCCTCGTGTATAGCAACGACGCAGCGTTGCGATCAAGTCCGGCCGTTCTGTCGGCGATGCGAGGACAGGGGTTTATATTGCTGACATCCGGCCCCGATCCAGCGGACAGCAAAGTCAAAGCCATTTACATGAAGCCATTGAAGAAGCAGGCATGTATTATGAGCTCACTACTCCCCATAGCATTACTTCATGATTGATGCTCTAACACCAAGCTCTGATACTGCTCGACATTCGTCTAGGCAACGTCTACTCCTTCAACACCAACATATCCAGCCTCTCCTCCACCTCTTAGGCATGGCTCCTCACCCCCGAGACCTGAACTGTCGAAGATTCCAGCCCCAGAGCTATCCCAAGCTCTAATGTAGTCTCTAGGAACTTATCTAGCAACTTCGAGGCTGGCAAGTCAAATGGACTCAAAACGGCCAATGCCCCTTGATCCACCGCCAGCTCTACGCCGACGGCTTCTTCCCATCTTCCATGCCAGACGCCTTTTCCGCCATCACCATACACCACTCATGCAACAGCCCCAATCAAGGCATGCTTGCCCGCGCCATCCAGAGCCGAGCAGCTTCATTAATTGGGAATGCGGAATCGAGCAAGGCAACCTCATCTCAGTCGTGCCGCTCAACACACCACAGCATCTAGCACGCGTCCAAGCAAAACTACGGTGTCTCATCTCGACAATGGAGACTTTAGATTCTATCCAAGAGCATCTGCCAGACATGGCTTACCGTTACAATCATCATCTCAGCCTAAGACGGACGGTGCAAGTGCGCAAGTGGCATCATATTGACCGCACGTTGATCTTCATGGCTTCCATTAACGTCGCCCCAGTGCAAGACAACATACAGCACACAAGATGTCATCTTTGTATCTTGCCCAGGCAACCGAACAACACCAGAGTCATGCGACCCAAATGAAGACGATGACTTTACACTCGGCCGTTTCACATTGATTTGGGAGGCCCCGAATGTGCAGCATCCTGCAAACATACAAGGCCACGCAGCGCCAGACCCTCCACCAATACCAAAAGCTGAAGACCTTTCCATTGCAGACAACGCGACCACGCAGGCATGTAGGCTTACCACCCCGTCTCCTGTTAATCAAGTCAGCCCACGTAGTATCGTACAAGGTACTTGTTCCTCTCTTGTACCACCCACGAGGCTGCGAGTTAACGTGCCCCCGCGACGTCATCCTGCCGCGGCCGCCCAATATCGACAGCAATATCTACAGCAAATATCCTTGAACCAATAGGCGTTGCATCCCAAAGACCAAAAAGCAAAATGCTGTAGCCTACCACAGAGGATCGGATGTTGGTCGACGGCAAGAGTCACTTGTACTCCATGTACTCCAAGGCAGAGTTAGGCAGCCATGTCGAAGCCCATTTAAACATATGATGTCCATCTCTTTTGGTTCGAACAACATCATATCATACCTCTGCAGGCCTCGATATCGCAATACCGTCGAGTAGCAAACATGGCTCATTCCACCTCTTTGACACACAAACAATCCCCAGCCGTCGAAAAGAGGCGAAGCTGGTCCCTCATGTTCCTCTCGTCCATGCTTAGCGCAGCCGTGGCCCTCGGCACCATGTTCGTCTTCGCCGCCATCATGAACCCCGGCGCCATCCGTCACGTAGCCGGCACGACGATAGCCGGTGCCCTCTGGGGCATCGTGTCAAAGCTCTCCAGCAACGTCATGGGATCAGAGACAGTCTCCGTCATTCTCCAAAGCCGTCTCGTCCAGCAGTCGTACCGCAAAACCATCGAGCAGCATATCGGCGCCGTGCTGGGAAAAGTCATGACGAGCATCCTCACCAACACTGGCTTCGACGAGCAGAACAGCGTTTGGTTTGACATTTGCGACGATTACCGCTTAGAAGACAAAGGGAGGCACGTGTTCTGTAGTTACAGCTTCAAAGTCCTCCCCGAACCGGGAACACTGCCCCGGTCCGTCAACGAAGGAATCCCGCCCCTCGACTTGCCCACCTACGACCCCTCGAGTATACACATCATAGAAGACAAAGAACCCATCGCCAAGGGCAAGTTTAGCAGCATTCGGAAAGGCACAGTCCTAGGCTTAACCAGCGGCGCCTCATCGAGCCTCATGTCCCTCCTCCTCGGAACAGCAGGTGTCGTCCTGGGGGTAATCTTCGCCACGATGCTCGTAAAGCATTTCACGCCTCCAAAGCACCCCGAGAGAGCCGCCCTCCAGAAGGAGTTTGCAATTGAGTTGAGGCGTCACATGGACCGCCTGCAGTACTGCGCCAGAGACAACAACATTGGGCTCGAGGCTGAGGTACATGTCGCGTGGATGTCGGCGGGAGGTTGGAGATCAAAGAGCGTGCATGTCCAGAAGATGGCGTCTCTGAGTAGGAGCCTTTCAGGGAGGCTTGTCTGGGCTGATGAGATTGTTGAGAGCGGCGTGCGTGTGAGGAGGGAAAGGAGGTCGATAGCTGACGGCACTGCAAGTTTGGAGAGCTATAGGACAAACTGGAAATCGGGCTATGATGATTAAGAAGATGGAGTGATGAGCCATATAGACTTATTGAACATTGCCTTACACTTGATTGGGCAGAGTGATGACTCGTCGCCGTCTCCACGGCGTTCCTGACGTAGAGGCATGTGTACTCGATCAGTACCTTGTCTTTTACATGTACCATCTCAACATCTGCAACCGTTGAACCAGTCCTGGGCAAGCCATCAGTCTTCACAACTTCTCCTCCCCATCAGACTCCACACTTCATCTTAGTACCTTGATGTCTCCTGCATACCTAGCCTCCTTGGCAGCAGTCCCACAACTTGTCTCGCGGAGCTCCAGTCCTCATCGCCACCCCTAACTAACATACAACACAGGATAAACCTATGATCTAGATCCCTGAATGCACGTCACAACTCCGACTACCTACTCGGATGAACACCCAACCTACTATACAACCCTATTAATTAACCCACACGCCGATATTCATCGTAAGTCTCCGTCCATCGATGCAGAAACAAGACGTCAGTGCGCAAGCGGCTCGAGCGTCCCGAATAAGCGCAACCCAGACCTCGTCCTCATTATGGAGCTTATTCACGTTTTCAACGTCAATAGAAGTAACAGTTTCACAAAATTTCGTCAAGATCCCCGGGACAGCACTCAATTGGTTGTTTCTTCCAGAGGTCGTAGGCTTTTACTGGTTGTGTTGTTTAACAGATGGGGATTTTGAAGTGGCAATGTGCTTGAGGGTGCCTGTGCCTGTCTCCGTCTCCGTCAGAACATCGGTGATATGAGAGTATCGCTTCTTTGACCCAGTCTAGCGCAGAGCATCTGAGATTGCAAAGTGAATCGAGTGACTGAAGAATTAATCTCGCAATTGTAGAAACGCAAGACACCCTGGAAAGTCCTCCTCCAACGACTGTCCCATCACCATTCCTCCACAAAGTTATTCACTTACACACATACAGGAACTTTAACCATCCCATATCGCTTCATCTCAACTTACACACTTAACCTACGCTACTGAACGCATACAGGCCATGGTATTTCTAGACATATCCTTGTTAGTAGACTAACACAATTTCTTCCCTTCAGAACTCACAACGGTCCCTTCTGGAGAACCATCTCCCCTTTCATATCAACATCAAGAACAAACAAGCCCAGCTTCGCCACATGACTCTCTCTACATCTGAAATTTTCCAAACAGCCAAGACCCAATACGCCGAAATAGCTCCATCTACAACTCAAACTTCCCCAACGCTCAAACCAGCATACAATCCCTTCCCCCCATCATCAACACAGACCCCCCCCAAAATCCCCATCCACTCACCAAAGAAAGCACTCCAACAACCATCACTCCTCTAATCTTTTCACCAACCATCACACATCCCCCTCCCCAAACATTCCCGTAAAGCCCTCATCTATAAAGCCAGCCCCATCCCCTTTCCTGCCTATCCCATCATTACCACCATCAACAACAAACATCCATAACCACCACTACAACCTAAACGAAAAACCCCCCTTTCAAACCATCAAAATGAAGTTCTCCTTCGTCCTCGCCCTCCTCCCCCTGGCCCTCGCCGCCCCCAGCCCCGCCACCGACGCCGACGCCGCCGCCGCCACCAAGCAGCCCTGCTGCTCCGACTGCAGGCCCAACTACAAGGTCTGCCGCGAGGGCTGCTGGGACCGCGGCATCTT
>LFMI01000377.1:22298-38190 GCA_001050175.1 Trichoderma parareesei | reverse complement strand
TTTTTTTTGGCTGGCGATGGATCCTTGCTGGGGGCAGCGGGTGGCATGAGAAAGCAAAGAGGCGAAGAAACGATTATACAGCAGTTGATGATAAGGAAAGGCAATCGCAGAACGTCGGGTTGAAATGCAGCTTGTACTTACGGAAGCCGGCTTCGGCGGTGACGGAGCCGCCAGATCTGTCTTCATGATGGGCGCCAGGGAGGTGCCGTTGGTGGCATGCGTCGCCGCGGGCGCATGCCTGGACACGGGCGAGGTCATGTGGGAGTGACGGCTGGGCGGGCTGTGAGAGCCCGTAGCGAGGCTCGGGTGCGAGTGCGAGAGGGAGAGAGGGCTGGTCGGGCGGCGGGTGAAGGACGAGGCCCTCTCGCGAGGCGATGGATAATTGTTGTCGCCGTTGCGGTACGACGACGGCTGGTGTTGCTGGTCAATTGGCTGCGGATACTGGAACGGCTCGCGAGGTTGGTACGGCTAGAAAAGAGGGAAGAGAAAAAGAGGAAAAATCACGTTAGAAAGACGCGTTTGAGAAATCAGGGATGGGCGGAGGCGGGAGTTGGCAGTGCAAGGGCCGAATGTGAATTTGGGGAGAGGGGGGCTTGAATTTTATTTTATTTTTTTTTTCTCGGTGGCTAGCGATGCATCGAGCTGTGGTTGTGGCGGGAGGGGGATGATGGGGAGGAAAAAAGAGGCATTGATGGAGAGATGATGGAGGAGGACAAATGCAAAGGCCCAAAGGGCGGATGCGAGTGGGTTCTCCAAGCCAAAAAGTGGAAGTGGACTTGTATAGCATACGGGAGGTGAACAATTGGAGTGCTTGTGCCTTGCTTACCTTTGGCGTGGCCACTTGGGGCGCGTGTTGCCTCGAGGCGGCGATGGGGCGCTCCTTGGTCGTGTCCGTCGTTGGGTCGTAGACTCTGCCGCCGGCAGGATGAAGCTCGGGGGCCGTCAGGACAGGCGCAGGCGGCGGTGATGCCGACAGCACCGACGACACGGTCGAGCGCGGCGGAGGAGGCGGATAGTAGGCGCCTGGCGGGTGCAGCGGCGAGGCGGACGGGCCCTGCTGGTGGTGAAGCGGGTGTTGATGCTGGCTCTGGCTCTGGCTCTGGTGATGGCCCGGCGCCGGCGCGAGCACCGAGGGCAGCGCGTGAGCGGCAGCGCCCGGGGCGGCCGGCGTGGACGAGGCCATGTAGGGGCTGCGGCTGGCGCTGGGATTGGGGTTGGGGTTGAGGCGCGGCGGCGACTGGTGATCGCTGGCGAAGGGCAGCGGCGGATGGAACTCGGCCTGGGTGTGCGTCGACGAGGGCGAGCGCAGGCTGAAGGCCGAGTGCCGCGAGCTGGGCGTCATCACGTCGCGCTGGGCCAGGCGATGGCGCTCGCGGTCTCTGTCTCGCTCCCGTTCGCGATCCAGGTCTCGATCTCGATCTCGCTCCCGGTCTCGGTCTCGGTCTCGGTCACGCTCTCGCTCGTCGTCGCCGCGCCGGTGCATCACCGTCGATCGGAAGCTCGAGTCCATCGCGGACGCACGGGTTCAGACAAGGCTGAGGAGGAGGACGTTGGCAGGCGAGGTTGCGAGAGCGTATGGGAGTGCGAAGGAGAAGGGACAACAGCAATATGAGGTTGTGGAGGAAGAAGTCTAGGTGCACGCACACGAGCCCATGTGGTGTGCGTCTTTTCTCTTGCTATCGCCTGTGTGTCTACACGCGCCCGCGGCCAGAGGGCATCTGTCGAGGCAATCGCTGGCAGGCGACGAGATGGCGAGAACTAGAGTTGGCAGGAATCGCGTCGGATAGATGGATGGATGGGTAATTAGGGTTGATGGAGTTGATCTGGTTTGGTTGGATTTGGTTTGACCTGGAGATGATGGGTGGATGACAAAAAGCCGGCTAGAGCTGGCAGGAAAAGCCTCGCTAAAGAACGATGGCGATGACGAATCTGCAGCGCGAGAGAGTTTTGGATGCGAAGGAGGCGCGGGCGTCGTTCCTTTCGCGACGATGCCGGACTGACGCCGAGGAAGACAAGAGAGATGATGAGAGAAGAAAATTCCAAGTGATAATGTGAAGATTTAGTTTATCGGAGTTTTACGTGTGTCAAGGCGAGGCACAGTCTGCAGCCCAACATCGAGCCCCGTCAAGGATTTGCGGATGACGCCGGCGATGGCGATGGCTTCACGCGAGGCTCCTCTTGCGCGGGCTGCGGGATAGAGACGATGATGAGGAGACGGCAGGATTGCAGGTGGCAAAAGTCACGAAGCAGCAGCAACAGAGAGTAGAGAGTCAAGAGTCAGTCAGAGTCACAGAGAGAGAGAGAGAGAGAGGCTACGGAAAAGGGAGGGCCCAGCTCCAAGTCCAGCTCCAGCTTCCGGCTCCAGCACCAGCCCAGGACGAGACCCGTGGTGATGGTGGACTGATTGGGTGCGTTGGCTCAACCGAGTCTGGACTCTCTGCAGCCGGGCTGCCCGCCCTGACCTGGGCCCGTCTTTGGCCTTGGAGATCCGGATCTACACCAAACAAGGGCCTTCTTTATGTAGGTACTCAAAATTCCTTTTTCTTTCCATGCCCTGCTAACAGAGAGAAGGTTTCTGTACCTACAAACACCTCATTCTGTACCTTGGCCTGCAAGTTTAAGATACAACATTGCAGTTAGCACACTCTCCACCTCTTTTGTCTTCTCAGACATCAGCCCCAACAACGCCACTCCCAAAAGCCACCCTCACAAACCCGCACTCAAAAACACGAGCAACTCCTCTTCCACTTGGACATCCTCTAGCCCGAGGAACAGACTGTATAGACACGGTGCGTAGAAACTGGCATCACGCAGGCAATGGAATGAGCCAAAAGATACAACTCAGGGGCCACGCCTCATTCTCATGCCCATGGCGAAGCATCGTGGTATGAACCCCCCTCAGCCAATCACACACCAAGAACAGACTGTGTTCTTAGTGACCCCTTGGCTCTGGCATCAGCCCCGGAGTGAAAAAGATTCGATCAACCCGAAACCAGCATCTCACTCAGCAGAAGCATGAGCTCAAAGTCTGGAGGTGGCAGCATCATCCTCACGCTGACCTCAGAAGAAGCCTTGGTGCAACAGCAGAACCAGCAGATTTTACCATTCAACTTCCCATTTTTCTCCTATATCTGCACATCAGGGGATCCCCAATTCCCCCATGCTATCACGATCCTTGAGTCGCTAGCCTGACGACTTGCGTGCTAGCCTTTGCAATCTGACAGACTCCCCCGGTTTCTCCCAGAGCCTCAACAGCCAGGATAAGCAGCACTGCACATACATGCGGTATCACCAACAGATCATCACACGTCCTGGTAGTAATTGCAAACGTAGCACATCTGTCACTGCACTGCACTGCACTGCACCATGCAGTCATACAGAATATTCTATTTTCAGCCGTGAGGACTATCATCCTGCGGCTGAGACGGTGATGCGTACAGCCACGCACCGGAATCGAAATAGGACCACAGAGAGCACACAGACAAAAACCAAGGCCAATACATGTCCTTCCTATCCTATCCTCCAAGCAAGCTCCAACTAACCAGCAGTAAATGCAAACATCACTGCGTAGACAGTATTTCGGAAACAACCTCCCCCGCCCTCTCTTTTTTTCCCCCCCTTCCCTTTTTCTTCCATTCTATCATTCTATGGGCCGGTGACGATGGCATCAGTCCTCCCGTCCTCTCCTCCGTGTGAATTACCCAGTGTTTATACACCCTTGGCACTATATCACCTCTGTATCAGGCTTGGGGGCCGGGAAGCATTTCCTCTTTAAGCCTCGCCATTACTCAAGAATCTACGGAACAATGGTCATATGGTATTCAGCAGCATATTACTCTCTTTATATGGCCTCGTAAATTATGTAATTTCCAGAATCAGACGCTGCCTCAAAAAAGCCAGTCATCTCACATCTCAGATTCGTCAACCCTCAACAACACCACGACATCAACCAGTCAAAACGCGCATAAATCACCTCGCCCACCTCACCATGACATCCTCAACCTCCCCAACCCCCCTAAACTCCTCACTCAGCCCTTCATTCCCTTCCAATCCCAACGCCCTCTCAACCTCCACAATCCTCCCCGCCCAAACCCCATTATCAACGCTCCACGTCCCCAGACTTTCAAACCCCATCTTGCCGTACAACCCCCTCGACTCAGCAGACGACATTAAAAACGCTGGAATCCCCTCGTTATCACACCTCCCCAACACTGCGGCAAGGAGTCGTCCGCCGATGCCGTTACGTTGATACGCGGGGTCGATCATCAGGTGGTTGATATCTAAACAGAAAACACACAACTCCGTCAGCCATCCACCTCCAAACAATCATGAACCAGCAATAAAGCTATGCAAGAAAGGGCAGTGGAAAGTTTGAAGGAAATGAGAGAAAAAGGGGGAGAAACAAACAGATGTGTCTTTGTCCATTCGCCGCCCTCTCATAACACTCATCCATAGCAACCTGCTTCCCATCAAACTCCTCCCACAACCCCTTCAAATGCCCCTTCACCGCAAACAACGACGACGCATCAACTCTCTCTTGCTCATCATTCTCCACCCCATCAACAACCTTCTCTCCCTCCCCAGCAGCCCCCATCCCCTCCCCCCTAACAACATACCTCACAAACCCAACAACCCTCCCACTCCCCCCCTCAACAGCAACCAAAAACACATTCCCCCCCTTCCGCACCGCACTCTCCGTCCCCCGCATCAAAATCTCCCTCGGGCTATTCACGAAGAACGCCCCGTAGAACCTATGGTACCTCTCCTGCGCGCGATAATGCACTTTTGCGATCGAGGCTGCGTCGGCGGGTGTGCCTGGTCGTATCGTGATTGAGGCCATTTTTTTGCTCTGGCGCTTGGTACCTATTGTGCATGCGTGATTGGCATTGCAATGGTAAACAGATGGGTTTACTGAGTTGTGGGGATCCGTGATACTCTGATTGTGTATAGAGGTCATACCTTAGGGATAGTGTCCAGTGAGCTCGTGGATACATGTAGTCGTAGATTTCCTCGACTCGTCAAAGATTGCCACTAAAAAGTGCCTGGCAAAACCCTCAAAACGGCGTACAATCCACCTAGTGGTAAACTCCCATCACAATCAGCTTCCATAATCAAACCACTACAGTCTCATGATCCGCTTCATTCGGCAAGTGAGTCATTCGCCGAGGTCTACAATCATCACAACTCACAGTCTCCTCAGACTGTCACAATTTACATCATCACCAAAGCATCGTCAGGCAATAATCACCTCATTCAGTCTAAACCTCCATTCAAACCTAGTAGTAGCTAAACCCAAGAAGAAATCTCAAATGATACTACCAAGTCTATCCCGGGAAACTGAAAACATTGAATAAACAAGAAAAACACATGATCATGAATGCATGCATCCTGCATCTCTAGGGTATCGCGGCCGTGCTCATGCGCACCTTTCTGCTTGCAACTTTCCAGCGTGCCGATCTTCTATGATGGCTTTTGGGTTGCCGCGTGTGACATCCTGTTCCCATGTAGCCGCCGCCCAATTCCCTGTCATTCATCATCCGTTCTATAAGCGATTTGAATATGCACTTTTAAAGTCTGCTGCTCGTCTCATGTCGCCCATTTTTACACGGCACCGGCCGTAATCATCTTCTTGCGAAGGTAGTTCTTGTACTCGCCAATGGTGCCGTCCCATGCGCGGATGGTCTGGTTCTCGCAGACGAGAATCTGCTTCGCAATCTTGTCAAGCAATCTAAGGATTGGGTTAGCAAGTCGTTTCATCAACCATGATTGCGAGGGCAAACTCACCTAAAGTCGTGGGAGACAACGATAACACCGCCGCTAAAGGCGTTGATGGCGTCAGCCAGACTGTCAATGGTGGGGATGTCGAGACCGTTGGTAGGCTCGTCGAGCAGCAGCATGTTGGGGCTGTCAATGGCCAGCAGGGCAAAGACGATACGGCTCTTCTGACCCTCGGACAGCGTGCCCATCAGGGCGGTCTGGGACTCGCCGGTCAGGCCGTAGCGGCCGAGCTGCTGGCGCCAGTACTGGTAGTCCTGGGACTTCTCCTTGTACTTGTCTCGGACAAAGTCGAGGGCGGACTTGGTCAGGTCGAGCTGCTCAGCGCTGTGCTGAGAGTACAGGCCGAGCTTCAAGTGGGTGTGGCGGCTGACGGAGCCGCCGGTGGGCGACAGCTTGCCGGTCATGAGGCGCAGCAGCGTCGACTTGCCAACACCGTTGGGTCCGACCAGAGCAGTTCGGGAGTCCATGTCGAAACCAAGGTCAATGTTGCGGTACAGGTCATCCTCGGGGTTGCCAGAGTAGGAGAAGGTGACGTTGTCAAAGGAGAGGACGGGAGGGGGCAGCTTGTCAACGTCGGCGAAGCGGAAGGTGAAGACGCGGTCGGGAACGACGGGCTGGATGAAGCCGTCGGCCTCCATCTTGTCGAGAATCTTCTGGCGCGACTTGGCCTGTCGGACCAAGTTGGCGTAGGTACCGGCGCTGGCAATGAACTTTTTGATGTGGGCGATTTCCTCCTGCTGCTTGGTGTAGGCCTTCATCTGGTTCGTCTCGTTCTCTTCACGAGTCTTGGCGTACGAGTCGTAGTTACCACCGTAGTAGATGAGGGCCTTTTCGCGCATGTCAATCATGTTGGTGCACACGCCGTTGAGGAAGTCCATCGAGTGCGAGACGAGGACCAGCGTCCGGTCCCACTTCTTGAGGTACTCTTCCAGCCACACGCAGGCCTCGAGATCCAAGTGAGCGGTGGGGTCGTCGAGCAGGAGAAGCGAGGGCTTGACGAAGAGGGCCTTGGCCAGGGCGACACGCATTCTCCAGCCACCAGACATGTCCTTGGTCTTCTTGTGGATGGTCTTTTTGTTGAAACCGAGACCGGTCAGAATGAGGGAAGCGCGGGTGGCAAAGGTTGAGGGGTCCATCTTGTCCATGTGCTACAGGGCATTGTCAGCATCCGAGTTGTGGTAGTTGGGAAAAGAACCAAGGGGAAACATACGTCGTAGAGATCAATCAGGACAGGGCTCTCGGGGCCCTCGTCCTCGAGCAGCTTCTCGGCCAGCTTGTCGAGACGCTCCATCTCGTTCTCGGCCTCCTTGACGACCCATTCCAGGGCGCCGAGGTCGCTGGGGGGCGCACCCTCGTTGAGCAGGTAGATGTCGACGTGGTCGGGAATGGGGTACTCGCGGGCGGCGATGGCCTTGAGCAGCGTCGACTTTCCGCAGCCGTTCTCGCCCAGCAGGCCGTAGCGGCGGCCAAAGGACAGCTCGAGGGTGGAGTCGGTGATGAGGACGCGGCCGTGGAAGACGAGGGAGCAGCTGGTGATCTTGACGTCCTTGCTCTGCTGGGTAGATGACAGCACGCCGGTGGTGACGCGGTCCGAGATGCCGTGCTGGTCCATCTGGTCGGCCAGGCGCTTGACCTCGTCCAGCTTGTCATCGGTGGTGGCAGGCCCGTCGGTGTCCTGGACGGGGTTTCCGTGGACGTCGAGCTCGGGCTCCTTCTTGCCCACCTTGCCGACCTTCTTGCCGGTGGCAGCAGCCTTCTCGGCCTTCTTGGCGAGTCGCTTTTCCTTGGAGGATGAGGGCGGCATTGTGGCGGTCTGGGGGTGGTGGTGATGCGGGTGTGTTGAAAGTTTTGGAGGGATGGAGAGAGAGAAGCAGGAAAAAGAGAGTGGTGGAGGTTGCTTCTGCTAAAGGAAAAAGAGGGGGGATAAAGGAAAAGAAGAGATGAAGAAGAAGTGAGGAAAATGAAAAGCAATCCCAATTACTTTTCCCAGACGATATTCAACAGCCGCTGAATATGCGTTTTGTTTGATGGAAGAGAGAAGAAGCAGGCAAAAAAAAATGGATTCCTGGCTGGTCGAATCCGCTGGCCTTGAAATTGTTTGGCTCTGGGCGGGGTGAATTTTTTTCTCTTCTGCGCCGTGGTTGGTGGGGCTGTGGCCGTATCAGAAGGCGCTGATTGTGCGATAAGGGGCGCCACAGTCAGGCATCAAGCTAAGGCATAAACTGCGGCCAACACGCGATTACGGATTAGTATTACGGTGAGCCTCGTCTCATATGAGTATCAATCCACGTCTGATGCCGTTCTTAACGGTGCTGCGACTTATACTACCTGTACATGTAGAGAGTCAATTGTAAGGACCTCTATACTTACTAACAATACTTACAATTGACTCACTATCTAGGTAGTATTGATCAAATCATTCTCCCTTTCTAGTTCTCTTCTCCCTGTACTACAGGCCAATCTACCCCAAAAGCTCGCCAAAAGTCTAAAGAAATTCCTCTTCGCACATGTCGAAAAACCTTCACGTAGCTTGACGTCACCCTCGCCTTCAAATAAGCGGGTCCACCACAGCCTCATACTAGCATCACATATGTACTGCAGATATCTCTGTCCTACCCTGTACCGCTGCCCAATGTGGCAATTCCAACAAAAAAACACCCACATCAACAGTCTCATCATGGTATCAATTTCCCGCCCAGCCATTCCTCCATATAAACCAGATCCATTATCGTGTATCACCTGCAAGTGGCGAATGTCGTTCCCTGAGTGCGGCGTTGAGTCAAGCAGCGCTGTCAAGGCTGTCCTTATTGTTTCGCCCCTTTCGCCGTATGAAGCATCGTCTCAATCATGTCCGTCGGCACAAGCTGCGGCTGCGCCTCTCCGTACCGCTGATGCTCCATCTCTTGCGCGTAAACGTCTTGCTCTGAAGGGACATCCGTGTTCCTGGATACGTCTCTCCAGCCTGTCGCAGCTATTGCGTCGTCCTTTGGGCTGGTCTGTTGCGTCGATGCAGCGTCTGGTCGTGGTGGTCGCAGCGAGGACTTTTCCTCTGGCATGTTCGGCATGTCTGCTGCTTGCTGCTGCCGGCTGTGATGAAGAGCCTTGTCGGTTCGAGAGGCGTGACTCTCTCGAAAGATGGAGGGTCTCGAGTGAAATCGATCAAACAAATGACGAAGCCATCTAGATTTTTTGTTTTTGCACCACCATCAGCTCAAAGCCACACCGCATGCGCATCCGTCAGCAACGCCCTTACAAGATATTGGTCATTCTCATAGTCCGCCTCTGTCTCCTCTCGTGCATAACTAGCGAAGTGCTAGGAAAGCAAGCAAAGGAGCCTCCCACTGCTATATACCATCAGAAGCGAGAGGGCTCTCAAGTATAGTGAGTGCATGGAATGCTCGGCAGGGCGAAATGCTGGTGCCTAGCCACCCGTTTCAGCATCCGGCCTCTGCCATGTAAGAAGTGGCGGCAACTAACTCTGCACCCTGGAGAGAGAAAAGTAGGCAGCAGGTTAAGGCATGTTGTGGACGAACAGCTCCATACGGTTATCATTTGCAAGTTTAAATCACTCATTGTTTGGTTTGATGAACCTGGTATTCCTCTGTGATACCTACACAGCTGCAGGTCGCTTCTGTGGTACACGCAATCCCCCCAAGGTGCAGCACAGCAACGTACCACCGGGTGCTCCCTCCAATTAACACAAATTCCAGTAAAAAAGGAATCTTTTTACAAATCTTTCAATAAATTTGATCAACGCTGAAATAATCCTCTTCCCATCATCCCCCAATCACGAAGAAGTCTCGCTCTCCAACCGATCATACTTAGTTCCCCCCTCAACACCACCCTGCCTCGGCCCAGCCCCCTCCGCCCTCAGCGTATCCCTCTGCAGCATCCTCTCCTCCGCAAGCCGACTCGGATCGTTCTCGCTCCCCGGCTCCGCCCTCAACGCCTTCTGCAGCCCATCGCTCTCCTTGCCCCTCAGCTCCGACTCGTCAATCCCCTCCTTGAGGTTCTTCCCGTGCGGGCCGCCCTTGCCCGTGAGGTACTGGTCCACTACATATCCGGGTGCCGTGGCGCCGTTTGAGTCTTCGCCGCCGCGACCAGACTGCGTCTTCAGGTCGGAGCTGGAGACGGCTTCCGTCTGGGAGGCGCGATTGTGGGAGAATTCGCCGCCGGAGTGCAGGGACTGGGCGGCGAGGGACTCCGATTGCACGACGCCGGGGGCTTCCTGGGTTTCGGGGGCGTGGTGGCCTGGAGTGACCTGTTGGTGATGATTGTCAGTAAGATTATTCCTTTTCATCAAACTGCTGTGATGCTTTGCAAAAGGTTCGTGATGTGATGTGGTAGAGGTGTTGGTGTAAGTGACATACCTTTGTGCCATCAGGGCCAGCCTTTTGCGCTCGAGTAGACATGTTGATCAATTAATTCGAAGTTTTGTGTAAGGAAGATGTTGATAAATGGTTCAGTCGTGGCTGAATTGTTGTAGTGTTCAATCGCAATGGAAATGTTTCTTGTCTTGTTCATGAATGAATCCCTTCAATCACCAGCACTTATATAGGTATCTGTTTGCTGCACAATGTATATGACATCACACAGCCCGCCTCTCACCCACCCACGCAATCCTCACGTCAAGCCAGGCAAATCAGTCACCATAGCAGAAAGGATCTGATCGAAACAACAGTTCGACAGGAGTACATCCTCCGCACTCCACACGGTTCCTCTTTTTTTGTCGCTCTCGCTTCGGTGGGCATTGCATCATAGAGTTGCTGCCCCCCGTCTCGCCTGTTTACCTCAGCTTGCTCAGCTACTGTAATTACATACTTTGATACTGCTACTGTAGGTACAGCTGCATGTCGATCACAGGTGACGCCTCAATGGCCTGAAGAAACAAGGACAAGACTTCATTTCACACCATGGAGCTGATCCCATTCCTGATCACCGGCCTGGTACTGCATGAGATGGCGCAAGCCGTCATGAACCGTCCCTAGGAACCAATGGCCCTTGATACACACATCTACTCTTCTGTTTTGATATCGATTCGTCACACAAGCCGTCCGTCCTAAGCCAAAAACCATGCCCCAAACCCTGGAATAGATACCTAGATGCCAACTCCCACAAAGCCAAATGCAAAATACAAGGTCCAAACACGATGCCTCCCCTCGCTGAATGAAACGATTCTCTTCGTCTGGGCGGCCCTATCATGAGTCTGCCCTGATCTTCTTGGTTGCCCGTGCTGTGCCGATATGCGTGTTGTGTACCTTGAGATGTTGTTAGTTCAAGCATTCCTCTGGCGCGTATCAAAGAAGACTCGCAGAGCTCACCTTTGTAGCAAATCTCAAGCTTGTCAGAGTCTCCTTCAGATGCGTCTCCAACGGCGACACCATGACAAACATGAGCGTCTTGCTGTTTCCGCCCAGGCTGTATTGCAGCAGGTGCGTCAGCTTCGAGTTTCGATACGGAATATGGCCCGAGCCCCTGCCCAGTGCTTCAATCACGTCTCCAAGACAGCTCAGGCTCCTGTTGATGTTCTGCGTCTCCTTCATCCTGTCGCCCTCGACCTGCGAGTGCTTCAGACGCTCCGATCCCGCCAGGTCGACCAGATTCAGAGTGCCCTCGCACCGCTCACCCGTTGCCGAGTTTTCGCCAATGAGCTTCAGGATGAAGACGCTGTGAGATCGAGATGATCGTTCGTTGGCCTTGGTGGCCGCCACGGACCGATTCCTCTGCGCTTCCTCCAGCATCATCTCCACAGTATCGGCAGAGTTGAGCCGGACAGACTTGCAGCCTAGAATTGAAGTCTGCTTCCGGGCTTCATCATGCCGTATCTCCAATTTCTTCATCAGCCGTCCTTCTGCGGTGCGCTCACTGGGAGTCAGGAGGTCGTTGAGCTCCTCATTGTACACCTCAACAAAGGAGCCTTCCATGGTGTACTCCCAAGACTTTTCCTTGAGCTGAGTCACTGTGTCGTAAATCATATGAGTAGCTCTGGGAATCATGCCATCCGGTGATGACATGGTGTACGTCTTTCCTGACCCTGTTTGGCCATAACAGAAGATGCACACGTTGTAGCCGTCGAGCGCGCTTTGCACCAGCTGGGAAATCTCGTCAAAGATCTCGCTGTTTTGGATCTCGGGCGTAAACACTCGGTCAAACTCGAACGGATAATTCTTCCTCTGCACAATCCCGAGGCTCGACTTTTCTTCTGGTCCGGCCACCATAATCTCGGTCGAGGTCTTGTCGTCGGGATAGGACAGCTGGGCCACCTGGCCCTCGCCGTTTCCAAGAGGCGGTCGTACTCGGCACATAACACGAATATTTCCCTTGAGCTCCTGGTACTTGTTGAAGAGGACACGGCGCTCGGTTTCCTCCTTGATGAGCTTTTGCCGTGCTTCCTCGGCGATTCGGAGCGCATCTTGGAGCCTGGTTTCCATTGCCGTGAATGCGTTGGATTGCGCCTTGGTGTCAGATTCCAGAAACTCGACCTGTGACCGTAGAGAGTTGATCTTTGCTTCCAGTGTCGTGTTTGAGGCCGAGAGCTCGGATATGCTCGTTTGCAGGCTGCCGGTAAGAGCCCTCTCACGCTGAATATCTGACCGTAGTTCCTCTGCGACTGAGCGGATTTCCTGCAGCTCTCGGTCCTTTCTTTGCAAAACAACCTCCACCTCCTGCTTGTCGTTGCCCATCTGGCTTCGTAACAGTTGAATCTCTTGTTCTCGCTTCTTCTGTTCATCCTCCAACTCCTGCTGATGCCGCCGTATCAGAGCTTCCATCTGCTGCTGATGCTCATTCGCTTCCTGAGTCTTTAATCGCTCGAGCTCGCGGGTTAGATCGTCCATTGCTGTGCGGTGTTTCCGTGAGAGATCGTCAATCTCGGCCTGGTGCTTTCTGGTGAGATCGTCAATCTGCCGTGAGTGGTCCCATTCAAGCTTCTCTAAATCATGTTTCAACTTGCGCCCTTCTTCCCTGGAAGCATCGAGATCTGATCGTAATACTTCGGCCTTGCTCTCCAACCTTGACTTGTCGCTTTCCAGTTCGGACACTGAATCATCACGATGCGTCAGTACTGCAATGGTTCGTCACGGACTCAATCTGTTCGTACCTCGTTTCTTGGCCAATTCCAGGGCATCGTCCATGCCTTTCCTGTCAAGCAGCGTGGTGTCCACCATGGCTTTCAGTTCTTTAAACTGCGACTCAATGTCGCCGACTCGACCATCGACATCAAAGGCTACAAACCCAGTGAGGTTAGAATCCTTCGTTAAGAAACTGTTATAGCGGGTTGGTGATTTGGTGGGGGACTTTGTGGGAGAATTGGCCTTGAAGAGAGCGATGCATCCTTGAAGCTTTTCAACCTGCCGCTTCACCTGCTTGTCGCTTGGTGTCATGGAGGGGCCGTCCTAGGCTCCCTGCACGGGCACCATCATGGCGGAGCAAAGTTCCTTGCTGTTTCTCTTTTCATTGCCGGGACGGTGGATGGTGGTGATGTTGTTCAAAGCAGATGTAGTGTCTGAGAGCAGGCTTGTCACTTGACGAGTGTTGTGAGTGGCGACGGCTTCCTCGAGACAGAGCTTGTGGAATTTCGTCGTCAGGGAGCTGTCCCTTGTAGTGGAGAGCGTCGATGAGGACTGTGCAGTTCTGATCTTGCGGTTGGAAAGCGCGCTGAAAGTCATGCTGGTGAGCTGTTCGGAGGTGGTCATACCATTGTTTTCCGTCTCATCTTGGCCCTCATCCTCCTCCTCCCGAGAGCCCTGTGCCGTGCGGGGCCGTGACGCCGCCTGGCTTTTCGATCTCGCGTGGCTGGCTCGGGTGACTGGTCTGGAGATGGATGGCTTCTCTACGGCGCCGGTTCGTTCGGGGCCAAAGCTCTTTGCGAAGCTGCTGCTGACTGAGGAGCTGAAGGCGGAGGAGACGGGTCGGGGTTGTTTGAGCTATGACGGACCATTAGCAATCGAACCAGCCACGCTCGCCCTTTTGAGCATATGCTGGCAGGTCTCACCTGGGAAATACTGGCCAAGGTCTGGCCCTTGACCGCGGATCGGGGTATTCGAGGACCGGGGGTCGAAATTTTGGACGGATAGTCGAGCGCGCGCTCGGCGAGGGGTCTACGCTTGGACTCGGATTGAACGGCTGGCAGACGTTAGCATATCGCGACGCAGTGAAGCGCATCCTGGGCTCGTACCGGACTGCGGGAGCTCGCGCTTCAGCCCCCGCGTTGAGGGCGGCGCGGGGATCGAGGACTGGGATCGAGCATTCTGCTGCGACTCGCTCCATTCGGTCAGTCCTGCGCCATGGACTGTCGTCGTCGGCCCGGGCAGGCGACTGATCTTCGAGGGCCGCGAGGGCTGTTGAGGAGCGCGGTCAGCATCTGGCGCTCTGTCGTGAGGTGGCGGCTCTGGCTCTGCGGCATCGCGAACCTGATTCTCTGAAGCTTCCATTGTAACAATGCCCGAAACGAAAGCGCCGTGTCTTAGATCATAGGATGAAAAGAACAAAAAATAAACAAGGAAGCCGAAAAGTCGGGGGAGTCGCGTTCGGAGTTGGAGCAGCGCCCCGTCAATCGAAAAGCGCAGCGCGACAGGTGAGATGATTCGAACAATGATGCAAGAAATGGAACCCCAAGGGAGCGAAAGGCACCTCGAAATCGTCCCCTGTCTCGTTTGTTGACCTTGCAGGTTATGTGGATGGAGGCGCCAGCTGCTGGCTTGCGAGTCAAGGTCCCTTCTGCGGTATCAGTTGTGGAGAAGGTCAGGCGTTGATTTCATGTTTCCGATTGTTTACCCAAGTATTCGTGGGCCGGGCAACGGTGGCTGAAGTGTGGCTGGGCTGGGGATGTGGCGCAGTCTTCACGACTGACCATTACTGGTGGCAGCAACATTTACAAGTAGTAATACCAACTCTGCTACTACCATGCCATCCAGTCGCGGTGGAAGAACGGTGAAATACATGTTGGCACCTGGGGTTGGAATTGCTTCATACTGCAAACACTGCAAACTGACATAAGATAAAAAAAATTCTGGTGCTTGTAGATATTCGGGGACACAGGGTATAATAGCAGTCTACCAGCAGAAATGGTAATACATCTTGGCTGCTTCAGGACTTCTCATATCCCAATATCTGAGCCCTGATCGCATTTGTACAGCTGCAGACGCCGCCCTGTACTCGTATTAGTGCTTATTCCGCATCAAACCAGCAGTTTCCCACCATCGCAATCTGCTCATTTCACATGTCAAAGACAGTGACGTTTCCGCTCGCCGAGCTCATGGTGGTCGCATTGTCGTCGTACCATATACCGGGCTCGACCTGTCTGAAGAGGCCTAGTGCTGCCGCCGCTGCAAGGGAGCCGACGATTGTCACATGCCAGCACTGTACCTCATAGTATATCCTTCCTGTGGATTTATAATGCTGAAATTTGGACAGGTGATGAGACTGGGATCGAGACAAGTCAATGAAAAGATGCTGGGCTGTTTTGAAGACTCGCCGTTCGAATTCCCAGTCGGAGTACCTCTGGAAAACAGACCGGTGCTGCGGTACGGAAGGCTCACGATGCCCCGTTCTAGCAAGCAAAAGCACCTGTCTCAATCGTGTGTACTATAGACTCGCCGCCCTATGATCTGTACTGTACATGGAATTCCAATGACGTCTTTCCCAAAGACACAATGATCAATTGACCCATCTCCCGGAGTTACATATTGCAACCAGGAGATGTCATGACTTGTTCTCCATGTTACACACATCCACCCCCCACAGGCAGTCCTAAAAGCAGCGCTGCTGCTGAGGTAATCCCACCTCCAACCATCACAGTTCCACACAAACCATCTTCTACCGCTGCAGTACCTCTCGAGGAGCTTCTTCCCCCCAATCTTCTTCTCTTCCATCTGTTCCTCTCCTCTCTGTGGCACGTATCTCGTCGTTTCGCCAAGTAAAAGAGGGGAGAAAAGCTCCATCCTCTCGGCCAGTCGTCTCCAATGTCTCGATAACGCCACGCTGTTCCATCCAACCTCGACATACCAAACAACAAAGACGCCTTCCCTCCCACGCAACATCAAAAGGCGCCGACAAAAGCAGCAAACTACCTACTTCCTCACTCCCAGTTCACCATGGAGAAATACAGCCAGTT
>LFMI01000377.1:0-22226 GCA_001050175.1 Trichoderma parareesei | reverse complement strand
AAAAAAAAAAAATCACTGACTTACACCAAAAAACAAAAACAACAGCAACCGGCATCGCGCCCTTCCTCCCCGTCTCCTCCACCAGCTCCCCCCTCTCGAGCCTCACCCACGCCCTCCTCTTCCTCGTCCGCCTCCCCATCTTCCTCACCTACGCCCTCGGCTACTTCCTCCTATTCCACCCCCTCCCGCTGCCCGTCTTCGCCCGCAAGATCGCACTATGGGGCCTCATGGCCATCCCCGGCATCTGGTGGATCGACCTCCAGCTCGACGGCGTCAAGCGCGGCACCCTCTCCGAGCAGCCGCGCGAACGAGTGCCCCATCCCGGCTCGGTCATTGCCGCCAACTTCACGAGCCCCATTGACGCCGTCTATCTCGCCGCGGTATTCGATCCCGTCTTTACCGTCTCGTACCCCGGCGAGCGCAAAGTGCGCAAGATAGGATTGCTGTCCGCCATCATGATGGCGCTCGCACCAGTCAACACCGGACCCCCCGAGGGCGCAACCCTGGTCGACCTGAAAGACCTCATCAAGCAGTATCCCAACCGCGTCATCGCCGTGTTCCCCGAGTGCGGCACCACCAACGGCAAGGCCATCCTGCCCTTCAGCCCGAGCATCCTCCAGACTCCCCCCGACGTCCACATCTTCCCCGTTAGTCTCCGCTACACGCCTCCCGAAATCACGACCCCTCTTCCCGGACAGTGGCTTCGCTTCCTGTGGACGCTGCTTTCTCGGCCGACGACGTGTATCCGCGTGCGCATCGCTGAGGGCACGACTAACAAGGCTGCGTCGAGTTCAACCGGCGCTGGGTCCGGCGAGTTGACGTATCGGGGTGGATCAACTGGGGGAGTCAGCAGCGAAGAGCAGAAGCTGCTGGATTGGATAGGGGAGGCGCTGGCGAGGCTGAGCAGGGTGAAGAGGGTGGGCTTGACAATGAAGGATAAGGCTGCGTTTGTAAAGGCGTGGAGTGGAAAATAGGCGTCATTGGGGAAAATGTCACTGGGACAGGGTTTCTGTAGGTTATTGACGGATTGTACAACTGTATCATGTATTTGCATCGACATGGGCTTCGTACGAAGGAGGATGCATCGTAGCAGGAATTGCGTTCCATTGATCATATCGGGATCTCTTTTGACATGTTACATATACATAGACGACCAAGTACTCGGCCCTCTCAAGCCCACACCATCCGGATATCCAAGCAAAACTCCTCATGCACAAACCATCTTTGTCTCCACAAGCCACGATCCTCCTTTTTAAATAAGCCATCCGTCGCTCCGGTTTACGCAATAGCACCATCCGTGACACATCCCGTGGAAGCATTGCTCACCAGCTTGGCATACTTGGACAGCGTGCCCTTTGTGTATCTCGGCTTGGGAGCCTTCCACGCCTTTCTCCGCTTCTCCATCTCCTCCTCCGAAATCTCGAGGTCGATGATGCGCTTCTCGGCATCAATGGTGATTTCGTCGCCGTCCTTGACGAGCGCAATGGGGCCGCCCTCCATGGCCTCGGGGACAATGTGTCCGATGATGAAGCCGTGCGAGCCGCCCGAGAAGCGGCCGTCGGTCAACAGCGCCACGTCCTTGCCCAGTCCGGCGCCCATGATGGCGGACGAAGGCTTCAGCATCTCGGGCATGCCGGGGCCGCCCTTGGGGCCGTCGTAGCGGATGATGACGACCGTCTTCTCGCCCTTCTTGATCTCGCCCTTTTCCAGGCTGTCGATGAAGTCGGATTCGGCGTCGTAGCAGCGGGCCTTGCCGACAAAGCGGAGGCCTTCCTTGCCGGTGATTTTGCCGACGCAACCCCCCGGGGCGAGGGAGCCGCGCATGATCTGGATGTGGCCGGTGGGCTTGATGGGGTTGGTGAGCGGCCGGATGATGTCCTGGTCGGCGGGGAAGTCGGGGGCGCTCTCGACGTTCTCCTTCATGGTCTTGCCGGTGACGGTGATGCCGGAGCCGTCGATAAGGCCCTCCTTGATGAGGTACTTGAGCAGGCCGGGGGTGCCGCCGATCTTGTGCATGTCGGCCATGACGTACTTGCCGGACGGCTTCAGGTCGGCAAGGAAGGGGATGCGGTCGGAGACGGCCTGGAAGTCGTCAATGGTGAGCTTGACGCCGACGGAGTCGGCAATGGCAATCAGGTGCAGGACGGCGTTGGTGCTGCCTCCCAAGATGGTGGTGACAATCATGGCGTTCTCAAAGGCCTGGCGGGTCAGGATGTCGCGCGGCCGGATGTCCTCCTTGAGGAGGTTGCGGATGGCGGCGCCGACGCTCTCGCACTCGGCCTTCTTCTTCGGGTCCTCGGCAGGGCTGCTGCTGCTGCCGGGCAGGGTCAGGCCCATGGTCTCGATGGCCGTGGCCATGGTGTTGGCCGTGTACATGCCGCCGCAGGCACCGCTGCCGGGGCACGCGTGGCGGATGATGTCGTAGCGCTGTTCCTCGGTGATCTCGCCCGAGATGTACTGGCCGTAGGCCTGGAAGGCCGAGACAATGTCGATGGAGTCGCCGCCCCTGGTGCAGCCGGGCTTGATGGTGCCGCCGTAGACCATGATGCTGGGGCGGTTGACGCGGCCCATGGCGATGACGACGCCGGGCATGTTCTTGTCGCAGCCGGGCAAGCTGACGTTGGCGTCGTACCACTGTCCGTTCATGACCGTCTCGATGCTGTCGGCGATGATCTCTCGGCTCTGCAGCGAGTAGCGCATGCCGGTGGTGCCCATGGAGATGCCGTCGCTGACGCCAATGGTGTTGAATCGGTAGGGGACGAGGCCGGCCTTGGCCACGGACTCGCGGACGAGGCCCGACAGGTCCATCAGGTGCATGTTGCAGGGGTTGCCCTCGTACCAGACGGAGGAGATGCCGACCTGGGCCTTGTTGAGGTCGGCGTCGGTGAGGCCGGTGGCGTAGAGCATGGCCTGCGAGGCGCCCTGGGACTTGGGCTGTGTGATGTTGGCGGAGACCTTGTTGAGCTGGTCGTCGGCGGCATATCGGGCGGATGAGGTTGACAACAAGCGGCTGGATGGCTTTGGTTAGCGATTGTGCGCGTCGTCGATTCGGCTGTGGTTCGTCATTGGGCTTACGTCTGGTTTCTTGCAGAGAGCGGGCTGGCTCTGGAGAGGGCATTCAGGCCCCTTGATGGGGTTCTGAGCAGTGTTCGGGACAGCATCGTGACGATGTTGCACAAGATTGGTCCTGTATCGGAGCAAGGTGTCAGCTTGAATGGATGCGGTAGGAACGAGCAACGCTACGGGACACGCTGAAAGAGGGAAATCAAGGCAATCGTCTCAATTGACGCTGAACAACTTGCTTGAAGCGATACAGCCTCTCGGAATCAGGCTCTGCAAAGGAAGAGAGAAATCGGCAAGGGCATGGATGGCATCGTGGACGCTGGGCCAAAAGCTTCGCCCAGCCCACACTGACGTACCTGTCACTCTTCCAACAGGCACTTCTCCCAATTCCTTATCTCGCCGCTCTTGGAGTGCAGCTCTCGAGATCGTAGAGCAAGTAGTAACCAAGTCGCAGCCCGTGTGATTCTTTGCAAGGCTCGAGTCCAGAAACAAACAAATACTAGTCGGACCGCAATGGCTGACGTGAGGCTCCGATCTTTGTGTGTCCTGTCCCTGTGATCTTCCCTGTGATCCGAGCTGCTCCCAGCCAGAAAAGCTCCCCCACTAAGAATTCCCAGAGATCGCAGCCGGGAAAAATTGTTGCCCCGCTCTGGGGCCCTGGAAGCTGCTTGAGAGCATCGAATTGGCGAGGGTTTGATTGGCTGGAGGGATGCAGTTATAAAGGGCGGATCCCTGGCTAGAGGATTTCGTGCATTATCTGGTGTCTTATTACTGGAAGAGTCATGTAGGTATGTAGTAGTAGTAATACTATCGACATCTTGACGAGATGCTTTACGTGAAGCATTCCGTCGTTGAGCCTATACAAGCTCTACAAGACAAAACAGCCATCTTGGTGACTGAATCATAATGGCATAATTGTAATTGACAGAGACCGGACACGTACAAGAGGCCTCATGAAGCTGTCCCACTTGACCAAGGTGCCAGTGGAGATGTCCAGCTTGTGACGTGCCGATATCGGCTCGGCATGTCTCGAGCAACTCAACAACTGAAGGCAGCATTATTACCAAGTGCTTGTATATCTGTACAATCTCCATTGATGATTACCACGATAAATCATCATTAGTAGTCTACAACTTCAGCACTGCAGCTATTCGCCCACTCCCCGTCATGATCCAGTACCTGTGTTCATGACAGCGAAGAGCCGTACTACCTTGCAACGGTACCGGCTGGCATATTCAAGGCCGACAATCCAGTCCCGAACCACGACCTCTGCCACTTCAGTACTTCCTCTCCTCCTCCTCCGCCTCCTTCTTTGGCTGATCCCTGTCCTTCCTTGTCGTAAACACCTGGTCAATGACGCCCAGCTCCAGCGCCTCCTCCACGCTCAGATACTTGTCCCTCTCCATCAGATCGTTAATCTCTTCCAGGGTATACTTGTCGAAGCCCTTGGCCTTGTTCAAGTGATAGCGCATGATTTGGTTGGACTGCTCCCGTATCCTTTGTATCTGGTTTGCGTAGATCAGAATGTCCGATGCCTGCCCTCGGGTGCCACCCAGTGGCTGATGGATCATGATGGAGCTGTGCGGGAGAGCACACCGCTGGCCAGGCGCGCCACCGGCCAGCAGGATGGCTGCCATGGACGCCGCGCCTCCGATGCACACTGTCGCGACGGGCGACGAGATATAAGTCATCGTGTCGTATATCGCCATGCCTAGCCCATTGTAAACATCTGCGACCGCGTTGTGAATGAGAGGGAAACGCACCTGATGTGACGGAGCCGCCGGGTGAATTGATGTACATCGTAATCGGCTTGTCGGGAGCGTCTGATTCCAGCCAGAGGAGCTGGGCGACTATTGAGGCGGACATGTAGTCGTCGATTTCGCCGTTTAGACATATTATTCGTTGCTGGCCTCGTCAGAAGGGATTGTCACCACGACCATCGTGTGATGGCTACCTAATGGAGAGTCACCTGTAGAAGCTTGGAGAAGATGTCCCCTTTGGCATGTGAGCTGTCTGATCACCCCGATACAAGTCCATTGGGGAGCGTACATGTTTTCCTGCCCGTTGCCTGCTCCGTTTTTAGCCCATGTCCACGGCAACAGAGCTGAAGCTGCCGCTTACTGATGTCTCTTCGATGTACGGCATGGGGATGTTCATCGACGGGGCGGAGCTGGATGAGCTGGAGAAGCCAAAGGATCGTGCTTGGCGCATTGGAAGCGCCCGCAGGCGTGGTAACAATCTGGATCGAAACATGTTGGCGGAGGAAAGGGAGAATTGGCTGCTGTATGGCGGCAACCAGCTGGGAGATGGTAGATAATCGAGAGCTTGTCTAGCAATTTAGGTACCTACAAAGGTGCAGACGGAGCTGTGATGATGCTACGGACCTGTTCCCCACATTATCTCAGCACTGGTACATAAGGCTTATCGTTATCGCGTTGCCTCGAAAATTGATCGCATGCACCTCGGACAGCGTCGGCCGACAACCATTTCCCACCCATGCGACATGATTGTTGGGCACGCGGTCGACAGGCGATGAGACGATGCACAGCGCTTCGCCCAAGCAGCTTTGGGGCATCAAGTCCTCACCAAGCTAAAAGATGGCACTCGTACGATAAGGCCGCCTTGACAAAAGAGGCTCTGCTACAGAAAGTCGAAGCTGGCCTTGGACGCGATGCCGACGGCAAGCCATTGAAGATCGATGCCGAGGCCAAGACGATTTCAACGGCCGTAGGGAATCTCCCCATCTCGCCGATATTCGATCCGGCATGGATGCAGGCCAGGCGAAAGGTCGCAAAGGCTGCTCCTGGCCCCCCGCTTGGCAGGTTTCGACGGAAGCTGGCCAACAACCCGTTTGGTATGACGAGCTTCGATGTACTGACGTGTAGAAGGCTAATTTGGAGTAGCACAGGCACTCGCTACGCCCATACGGAAATGCCCCAACAGCGCAATCAGCTTGCCGCGATACTTTTTGCAAGACTTTGAGCTGGTACAGCACCCGACCACCGGCAAGCCATGGTGGGCTCCCGGCCCGTTATCTTTCGAGCATGTGCAGCCTACGAAGCGGCTCGACGAGGAACAGCCGGACATTAGCAAAGGAATGAATGAGGAGGTCTCGACAAGGAAACCCGAGTCGGCTCCTGTGGCGCTCCGGAAAGATGGCACAGCAGATTCCGAAAAGGATGCCCGACGACCACGGAGGGCACCCATCACGAGCTACACGCTGAACCGCAAGTCGCTCGTTGACATGATTGGCGGCAAGAACAAGAAATACCTCTCCGTGCTGCTGGCGGTTCGCACAGGCATGGCCGTAACGCCGGACAGTCGGGAGGCCGTGTGGAGAGAGGACATGGGAGAGGTGCTGCTGCAGAAGATGCGCCAACAGGCAACTGATGCACTGGTTCTTCGCGGCAACAGGCTACAGCCGCACGAGGACAGGCACAGGTTCATTGAGCCCTGCGCCAGCTGGAAGGATGTCGAAGGAGTCAAGCTGCGGGGTTGCGTGCTTTGGCTGCCGGAGAAGAGAGACGCTGCACGTCAGTACGCGACGCTGGACATTGAGGGCGCCCAATACGGAAAGAAGATGGTTGTGCATAACCTCTGGTGGCTGCTTGGCGAGCAGGAGGTGCAGCGGCTGAGGGAGTCGGCCGAGCTGTTTCGCGAGGGCGAGATTTTCGTGCTGAAGCAATGGGGGAGCACGAGCATGATGAGGCTGCACATGCTGCTGTGGAGGCTGCAGGGCTATTTGGCAGAACCCGGTGCAGACGTCCCTCGGTAGGATGACGGGGGTTATGGCGGCGATGATACTACTACAGTACGAACGAGGAAGCCGGGCCTCGAGGATCCTTGAATATCTATGCTTTGAGAAGGATTACGGCTTGGGTATTATGACACGAAGCATCCGATTGTAGTTGCGAAGATTCTGGAATAGAACAGATGCCAACCACGTTGTCCTAGTCGCAGCAACTGACAGGGTAGCATCGTCGCATTCGCTGCCACCGCTTCACTTGCCCTCGTTCTGGCCGCTACCTATCTTACTCCGAATTATTTACTCCGTACTCCGTACATGTCCGTCTTGACACTCGAAGCCGCATCCCATGTGACGGCGATTCAAGACACCCTCACGAGGGAATAGACTTCCAAAGAAGCAATCCTCTGGCCATGCCAACCACTCACGGCGCTGCACCTCCCCCCCCGGAGGCGCCGGGTGCTCTGCAGCTACGGAATCGGAATTCTTCGTTTATGCAGTATCAATAGCTCTGTGGAAGCGAGGCCCGTCTGGGGGGAAGCACATACATACATGACGGGTGGTCAGCACAGCAGCCCATATCATGCATTTCGATTACTACTAGATACCTTTCGAGTAATCAATGCCCCGGGGGGAGGATTGTGTCACCCGCAATCACGGAATCGCAGGACTCTGCTCGAGAGGATTTTGCTTGGCTGGATGTTGCTGTATTAGTATGTCGTAATCCCGAGAATTAGCACCGGGAAATACATACTAGGTACCTATCTATCAATGGCTTTACACCTTGGATTAAGCACAAGGCGGGCGAGGTGTCTTGGACGGAGAATCCAGAGAAAGGGGGGGGGCCACATGCATGATGGGGATGAAGATTCGAGACCGTGCTGTTTTGGGAGAGTGCATTCCGACAGATGCCTTGTCTTGATGCGGCGTGACGCATGGGAATGCAGATAACGGAGCAAAGATGAGTTGTCGATATGTACCTATTCGCAGTTTTGGCTGTGCGAATGTTAAATACTTAGTACCGATCCGAGTTGTGTAGGTACAGTAGGTAGATTCTCACAGGTTGTAATGCATGCACAAGGCGCACCATTGACTTGGATGACCAATCACCGGCGACATGATGAGATGCAGGACCTTTTTCGGGAAGCTTCACACGGCGATTGGCAGAGGCCGATTGAATTCGCACAGGGACCATCGGATTACCGTTTGCAAACACATACTTTGCAGTACCTTACTTTGCAGAGAGTGATGAGGGTGTAATCAATCGATCGAGAGCACAGGCACAGGCACAGTTACAGGCCTGTCACTGTTTGACTTTGTGTAAGCCAGATCCCTGGCCATGTGTGCCGATTGCTTATAATACATGGCTGTAGTAGTAGGACTTGGTTGACTCGTCATTGCCAGTTTGATGCTTTGCTTCGTCTGCATTCCTGGATCGGCCGTGTTGTCTCATGGATCTATTTTCATTTACATCATCTGGCTGATCCCATGTAAGGTAGGACAAAGTGTCACCTGCATCAGCCGCAACGAAAAAAGAAACAGCATCAACACGATCGGCACAAAAACCAAGAGAAAAAGAAGCAGAAAATCCGATAATTTACGTCAAATATCAAATCTGTCCCGAACCACACACAGACCCTCCTCCCTTTGGTCCGTGAACAAACAACACAAATAAATCGCCGGCTTACCGCGCCAAATCCGGGCTTCTCCCTCCTCTCACCCGTCCCTCTCCAGGTACACACATACATACAGTACTACTATACCGCTGCTCCAAGCAAAATCCGCCGAATCAGCAGACACGTTATGCCTTCAACCCCGGACTATTTCTAAAATAGACCGCGTCAGAGACAAAGTCTAATTGTTTCTGTCTCTTGTCCATTTTTTTTTTCTTCTTTTCTTGTTTGAACCTCGGCCAATCGCGGCCTTTTGCTTGCTTGCAGAATTTCCGTTGAGAGTTTTGGAACCCCAACAACGGCGGCGGCGAGATCCACTGATAAGCGAGCTAAATTCCTGGGGGTCCCTGGGGAAGAAGAAGAAGAAGAAGAAGAGGAAGAAGAGGAAGAAGCCGAGCGAAACCGGGACTTTCTACTGTGTTCAGTGTGTGCAATTTGATTTGACATTCTTCTTCTTCTTCTTCATCTTCTTTCTTTTCCTTCATCATACTAGTCAGATCTCAGATCTGGTCTAGCTCTCGTTTACTTCTCTTAACGCTGGCTGTTACTTGTCGTTCACCAGCTACCTACCAATTGTCCTGTCCTACCTATTCCCAAGCCACAAACACCAAGCAGCAGCATCATCATACATAACACCAGATCAGCTCAACGCTTATCGATAAAACATCATGCGCGGCGCTGCTGCCAACAACCCCGAGCTGATTCAGCCCGAGGACTGGGCCCGACCCGACAAGCCCGCCCTCAACACGCCCGTCTTCCTCATCCACGACGGCGGCGGCACCACCTTTGCCTACCACTGCCTCGAGGTCCTCGGCCGCTACGTCTACGGCATCCACAACCCCTGCTTCTACTCCGGCGATGTCTTTGACGGCGGCCTGCCCGACATGGGCCGCCTCTACGCGCGCTGGATCCGCCAGACGGTCCTCGACGACGGCTTCCCGGCGCGCGCGCGCAACCACGACGGCACCGTCAGCGTCATGCTCGGCGGCTGGAGCCTCGGCGGCCTGCTGAGCCTCGAGGTCGCGCGCCAGCTGGCCGAGGACGCCGTCGTGCGCGTCACGGGCATCCTCATGATCGACAGCATCTACCCGGGCAAGTCCTCGGCCTCGGTCCCTCTGATACCCACCGCCGGGCCGCCAGCCAAGCGATTCGCCGAATCAAAGATGCGCGAGATCAAGCTCAACGACGACGACGTCTCCAGCGAGGAGGACGCCTCCTCCTCCGACGAGGCCCCGGCATTGACAGTCATCGAGAGCGGCCTGACGCAGAACCAGATCCGCTCCAAGCGGTGCATGGCCGAGGCGGTGCGCATGATCCGAGACTGGCGGCTGCCCGAGTGGCCCGGCAGCCTGTACGACCGACGGCCGAGGGTGGTGCTGCTGCGTGCCAAGGAGTACGTGCCGACAAAGGACGGCCGCATCGTCGGGCTGGATCTGAATCGGGAGGACGAGATGCTGGGCTGGGGGGACTACGACGACGACATGTTTTGCGATGTGATGGATGTCGAGGGCCATCACTTTGACATTTTTGCGTTTGAGCGGATAGACGGCATTACGAGGGCCATCAAGAAGGGCCTGGACAGGCTGGAGGAGTGTTCCCAGATGATGATGTATGGGGCTTGGTAAAGAAGAGCATTATTTGCATGGATTTCAGGCGTTGGCAACTTTGTGTGTCTTTTTGATGAGGTTTATGGTGGGCTTTGGCGTTGCGTTTTTGGCTTGTTTCTTAGGTATACCTACATTGTTCGAGGCATAGCCGGAGTTGGCGTTTTCGATTTGTTCGACTCTGACGACGAGTTGTTTCTCAGAGAGGAATTGGTCTATAGCAGTCTCGGGGAGTTGTGATTCCTCGACGACATGAGAATAACATTGCAAATTACACGATTCTCTGCTTCTTTTGTCAGCTGGAGTTGTACTGTAGTCTTACACGCAGACAGCTCTCGGCAGCTCCTCGAAACAATCATACCGCCACACTCCCTGGTTCAACGCCCTCGACAGACTTTGTCAAGGATATCAAAGGCATCATCATATCGTCTCCAAGTTGGGATCCCGCTCCAGCAGCGCCCGTATCGCCGCCATGCCCTTGTTCGGCGCCGCGAAGTCGACCCAGTATCCGCCTTCGGCCTTGGACATGATGGCTGCGCTCACTTGGTTTCCAGCCCACAACATCAGCATACCATTCCGATTGCTCTAGGTTAGAACGTTAGGAGGGAGAGAGAGTACTCACATCGATTGGGATGGTTCCGCTCAAGCGAATGCCCAAAGATGAGTGGCGCCGAAGAACCAGAGGAAGCAGTCCCGTCCATCGTGTGCGCATCATCCCTACTGCTCCTATCACTCTTCTCCTCCTGCTGCTTCTGCTGTCTCTTCTCACCAACACCACCGTCCTCTTCACTCCCGCTCCTCCTCGCACTCGCCACCGAAAAGTCAAGCCCATGCCACGCCTTACACCAATTCGTCGTCCCGTAGCTAAACTCCCACGGCTCGCAAATATGCATCGCGATGCCCCTCTTGCAGAGCTCCCGCGACACCGCAAGCCCGCGGTCTATCTTCTCGGGCGTGAGGGCGTCGTTGATGGCGAGGCGGAAGGCGTATGCGAGGTCGGATGTTGGCGGGTGGGAGCGGCTGATGGAGGTGTGGGTGACGGCGAAGACGAGGGCGTTGTGGAGGTAGCGGGCTGTGTTGGGGAGAAGGGGGTGGTGGCCTCGGACTGGTGGATGTTGATGTTTGTTAGTTTGATGGTGATGATGGGGATCCTTGATGGTTGATGAGAGGTGAGGAGGAGGATTGTGAGATTGATGAGACGTACGGTTTGCTGGACCGCTGATGACTTGCTTCTTGGTCCTCTTCCGATGCATGTTGGCAAACTCCGGTAGGTTTCTCGAGTCAGCATCAGAGGCTCATGACGACGAAGACGAACAACATACCTTTGCTATAATCCCAACAATGACATCTCCGTTAGAAATATCACTCGCCTCAGCGCCATACTTGCCCTTCAACTCCCTCCTCCATCTATCCCTGAGTCCAGTCACCAGTCCCACCGGCAAGAAGAGGATACACCTCGTCTCCTTGGACCTCACCACCAGCTCCGGCACGATTCCCATCAGCACCTCCGCCCGCTCCCTTTTTGTTCTTAGCCGGTACTCGTATCTTCTGAAAAGGTCCTTGGTGGAGATGTCCTTGTCACCATCGAGTCCGTCGGGGGGGATATCGACGAAGGGAAGGGGTTCTTTGCCTTTCATCACGTCGATCCAGGCGCTGAGAACGCTGCCATAGCCCATTTGGTCGCTTACGCAGTGCGGTAGGTTGGTGGCTACTACCGTGGCATTCTTGTAGTATGTTAGGTGGACGAGGAGGAGAGGTGTGTCTGGTGTGTCCTGGCACCGGAGGACAGGCCAGTGGGATGGTATCCAGCGTGGTTCAAGGGTCGTCACGTCGGGGAGGATGGTGATTCCTCGCTGGGGATTGTGGTTAGGGACGAGATGTGCTTGTTCGAGTGTTGAGGAGACGGTGCTGGTTGACCAGCCGAATAGTTTGTGCTTGGAGGGGAAGGGAGTGGTGAGGTGGTATTCGAGCCAGCCGTCTGGTCTGGTCTTTATGCGTGCGCCAAGGAGGGGGATGTGTTCCCTGATGAGCTTGTCCAGAGACAATTTCATGACTGGCTCGTCGAGGATGTCGCGGACGACGATGAAGAGGAGGGAGCGGATGTTGTTGATGGGGCGCCATTGGTCTTTGGCGGATAGGGGGATGATTGTTTGGTCAGTGGATTTCGGTTTGTCGCCCATCGTGCTGTCCGGGGCATTCTACACCAGCGAATTTTCTACAAAGGCAAAGGTGAGACGGCGAATGGGTGACGGAGGGCATTTTGCATTCTGCTGGCTTTGTCTTATATGCAATGTTCTTTGAATGTCATCAGCTGATGGCTCAGTCTCGTCGTGAAGTTAGTTTCGTCACCCGTCTCCTAGCGCTTAGGGGCTTCAGTTGAAGCCACGGAAAACGAAGCTGAGGGACGAATGATGAAGCTTCAATAAAGAGACTACTGCGGCTAATCATGTCTGTGTATGCTATAAATGGAATCTCACGATCCTGTCAATTGTAGACCATGTCCTATCCTGCCGCCGTCTCATCCTAATCAAGCGGGCTAGCTCCCATGCTTGGATCATGGTTCAAGAGTTTCACGATGGATAGCTTTTGGATGTCATATCAGAGAACGCCACAATCGCGGGCTTATTAGTGCTGTACATGTAAGCATAGTCGCTCATGTTTGCTTGTGACAAAAGTAGGAGGTCTTCAAATGCTGGGTCCATTTGTTTCGCTTCATCGGGAGTTGCCTGACTGGTTGGCTTGACACGGTACGTCTGTACGAATGAATAAGTGAGGTCGTATATCAGGCGGTTCGATAGGAAATAGTTCAACCACTATAATTCTACTTCAAAGATAAAGCCGACTGAAACTTACTATAAACAACACCAGTATGGATCAGCCACCGTTGGTTAGCCATTGCCATTAGAAGCCATTCATCCTTGCGCAACGGCGTCGGGGATCTTGTTGGCAAGCATCACACGGCAATTCAGTAAGCCGTCGGAGTTTAGGCAAATCGACCTCATGGAGATCGAGAACGAGCTCTATGAGAATCATCCTTCAGTCACCTGCTCTTGAGATGTCCTTTTCAGGAACCAACCCGAGTTGATCCATTCGCGCCGCTCCATCGACGCATACGGCTTCGGTTACTTCAGCACATTCAAGAGACTGCATTTAAGATGGTCAGGATGTCACAAGAAGCAAAATAAGCCATATAGCCCGGCTTGCGAAGTAATGTTAGGTGCATTTTCTTGAGTAATATGTATCGTTGATGTTTCCATATCATATACCTAATCTCTGGTGCCCCGAATATACTTCCTTGAACGGGACTTTTCTCTCTTCCGAACCCAATGTTATGTTTCCCGGGTTCTTCAATGCGAGAGATTGACCCATATGGCCTGTATTCTTCTTGAATATCTGATATTGTTTCATGAAGGCCACTTTCTTGATGTCGAAAACATAATAGCCGTAAGAGCATTAGTTAACTTCCACAAAGTCCATAAGTGCTGTAATGGACCAGAAGGCACGTCCTCTAACCGTGTGAATAAAGAAAGCGTATAGTTTCTGTGTGAGCGTAGTCTGCATCCTCCCTGTCCTCCCAGCTCTCATCATAGCCGGTATTGCCCAGTTGGCCAGCGGTCTCGAAGCGTATCCAACGCTTGTGGCATGCAGATTCCCCAGATACAAACCCGCCATGCTCTTTGATGTAGACAGGTATAGCCATCCACGAAAGCTCGGTACTATACTTTCCTGAGGAGGATGATCCACGGATCAATATTTGCATACCCTTGACCAAGTAGGGGGCAATCCTATTTCCCTGTGGTAGGTCTCTTTCTTATAGCCATCTTTGAGTGTCTTCAAACATCGGTAAAGCCGCCCATCCTTATTGATACACCTGGATCGGTTCTGTAGTAGACTTGTGAAGAAGCGCAGTCGTTGAGGGCAAACTTGTATATATCCATCTGGAGGCTCTGGAGCTTAACATCACTCGCGCGGATGGCGAGTCCGGAGGTTCGGGGTCCCAAATAACCAGTACCCTGTCTCTGTGTCTTCTCCTGATCCATGCAATAGTAAGCACGTGTAGTCTCGTATGGTAAGGTCGAAGGGAGCGGGTCGAGCGTGCTTATCGAGAACAGCGAGTTTGATGATGGTACAGTGTTGCCAGAATCATGTACTGGAACCAGGTCGGGCGAGCCTTAATGGGGCGGTAGAGCGCGTGCTTGTTCGCTCACGAAACAGCACAATCGTACACTAACCACGGGCCACTGTCGATGAGTGTTGCGTATTGTTCTTGCACCGCAAGAGACATATTGGGCGCCTGTTGCTGGTAGCCGCGGTTTGTACCTGGGCGGCTTCTCTCTTATACTTCGGCAAGCTTGCATACTTGTTCGATGCCTTCAAGTCTGATTTGTAATCCCTTCAGGAAGGAATGGGAGTGATTTCTCAGAATGACGGGTCCTTGTTTAGAAACTAGAGTCGCTGATCTTTACTCTCTGAGATGTTGACGGCCGAGAAAAGAAGCTTTTCATAACCTCAAAAACGGGCGAAGTACGCCAGCTGATGGCGCGGGTATGATTCTTCCTTGTCTTTGCTAGAAGACCGTGTTGAGTGAAGCATCGAAGCATCAAGGCCAAGCGTTAGATCGCTCCATGCTATGCTGCGAGCCGATCAACTCGCGTGGAAAGCTGGTGGAGATGCTGTGGTATTTCTCCAGATTGTTGATAAGGGAGACGACATGCTGCTGGATCTTGTAGATTGTAAACTTCTCCTGGCATTGTCTTCAAATGAGTCGTCTTCTTTCGAAACTGTCTTCAGACAGGCCGGCTAGCTCATCCGGGTCCCCATGGGTCGTCGACGCGGATTACCTAGGTTGCTGGGATAACCTCCTCAACTTCCTTGAAGTCACGAGCGAGAACGACAGGCTCTGTAAGTCGTCGCTGGTTCATCGGCAACGTCTGTAGTATGCAATTGCTCGATATCCGCGTTGTGAATCTTTTCCTCGTCGCTTTCATAGTACAAAATTGTCAAGGACAAAGGAATGTATTGTTGCTGATATGTCTTTACCTCGGCTTTCTCTCAGACGTATGCAATAGCGATCTGTTTGAAAGGTGGCAGCTATTGAGGTCGCTGTGGTTGAGTGCTTGAAAAAGCCTTGTGATATTCGGATGATATGTATTGGTATTTATAATGGCAGGACGTATGGTACCAGTCTGTATGATTGCGGTTGAACCCTGTTGATAGTTCATGCTGGCCGTGGTGATCCCCTGACGGCTTCGCCAAGTGGGATAGCATGATGAGAGACTGAGATATGAACTAGGTCGTTATAATTTCATCCATCGCCTGCGCATTTCCACGATGCCGTTTAGAAGAGGGTCAAATACCGGTGAAGATGTTGGAGAGGGAGTCGTTACATATGAGTTTAGTCCTGGGCTTGCGGGCAGGCATGTTACGCTTCTGCCTAATGCCATGCGGTGAGCTTCCGTTACACAGTCAAGATTTATATACCACGTCATCTATTGCTTTCTCGGGCATAAGGCTAGGTGAATGGGCACACATATGGGCCGGTGAAACGTCCAGTAGCCGTGCTGCATATGCGGTGAACGCAACCAAGTGAAGCATTACGAAAATAACCCCTATTATGCCTTTCAGTATCTGGCAACACCTCACTAATATCCCGACACAGGTCACGATAACATGGCCTATATAGGGATCGTTTGTTTGATCAACCCTCTGCTTTGACGTAGCTTCACGTTGGCAGTCACACAGTTGTGAGATCCTGACTAAAAACTACCTAGTATTCTACTATTCTCGCGGTTTTTCATATAAACTTCGACATCGTCATGGCTAATCAGTTGTACAGTCCGTAATTACGGTACACACTCTCTTTGGTCGCTTCCATCAGTAATAGCACCATGCTTGGCCTGCAGCAGCTTGTTCCCTGGGTGATGCCCTTGCTCTAATGTCCTGCATAATTGCAGTCCAGCTCTTGTCGTTTCTTGAATTCGTAGCCGGAGTACTAGGTGGAGAGCAGCAGAGGCCATTTTCTGCAGTATACGTCAGCGCAGTTCATACCAATTATCTCTCTGAGATGCTTCAATTTCTGGATGAGCAAGTAATGCCTCAAGTACGGCGTTATGCCAAATTTGTGTAACATACATCACCGGGATTTCCCTTGATCCTGGGGCGAGTCGGCCTTCACGAGCGGATGAGAAAGCAATAATCTCACCATGGCATCGTGTCCTTGTTCCGCCGCCAATGATAGTGGTGTCCTCCCCAACTGATCCTCGACGTTGGGATCAATATGGTAGTGTGACAATAACCCAGTGACGACGCCTATGTGGCCATTTTCTACAGCCCACAGTAGTGCCGTTTTCCCCTTTTTATCCTGGTGGTTGACGACAACAGCGTTGTGTTTTACGAAAATGTTGACAACGGCCTCATGTCCATTCGCAGCTGCCAATAAGAGGGGTGTCCTTGCCTGCTTGTCTGGGACAAAGGCTTCGATGTCTTTGTGGCCTAACAGCCTGACGACCACGTCCTCGTGGCCTTTTTCTGCAGCCCAGCACATGGGTGTTTTGCCCTGTTCATCTCGACTGTTGACATGGACGTCTTCATTTGCCAGTATGACATTGACAACGGCCGCATGTCCATTTTCCGCTGCCAAAGAGAGAGCTGTCCTCCACCCCTTCCACCCATAGTTGACGTCGGTTCCAGCGGTCAATAAGATTTCCACGGCGACATGGTAGCCGCCCATAACGGCAGCATACAACAAGTCCATCCGGAAATTGATTGCGGCATTCACTTGTTTGTCCGCTGGGATGCCTGACTCTCGGGCTTGGAGACGTATGTGAAGAGTTGAAAACATCCATTTCTCGAGCAAGTAGACGAATGGAGCGCTGATCCCTCTTCCTTGATCTAGCTCAGCAACAAGATCTGACACTCCAAACTCTCTATTGCGTCTGTTTCCGTATTGTTCGAAGAAGGACAGAGCATAGCTCACTAGAGGTCTCCTGTTCAGGTAGCGGACATACACGTCATAGTGCTGCCAGTTCCACAATGAGGTGGCAGGCACTTTCTCTGCCAGGGTGGTGCACTTGGAGCAAAGGATGAGATACCGTACACACATCTTTGCTACGTATTTGATGGCGTCTCTTTCGCGCATCAGAAACTTTGTCCTTGCAGCGTATCCGTGAGGACGAAGGAAGAAGTCGCGAACGGTCTGGTGCATAATTTGAACAGTTTCGAATCCTATCCCATCAACTAGTCAGATTGTGCAGCTTGATGATGTACAGATGGGCCAAACACCTACCGTTGAATTGTTTGAATTCCAGGAAATTTCCCCCGCAACGCGTGATGCGACCTTTGAGCGGAATTCGCTTTTCCAACGACTCGTCGGTCAAGGGTTCCATATGTGGTATATTGGAGATAGCCACGGCTTGCAGCAACTCGTCAGGCGTAACTGACCTTGCTGCCCAGAAGATACTTTGGAACATAGCTATCGAGTCCGCTGTGTATGGCTTGTTGTCCAGCCTCGTAAGCATCAACTGATAAAAGTCGTCCAGTTCAGTTGGAAGCTGCTTGAGGCGCTGAAAGATGACGTCTTCCGATTCGCAGTCCTCTAAACAAGCTTCCAATTCGCACCCAACCAGCCTCACCCATAAGAAGACTCCGTTCGCGTTGTTGATGATGTATTCTGTCGCCTTATCAAGCAACAGTGAAACATTGAGGCCATCCAAGATGGAGCGTGCGAATCGAGAAATATCATGTAGCGTTTCTGCTTGCAGCTTTATGATGCTGTTAATGTTCTGCCGGCGGACGTCGAGCTGCTCCACCGGCCGGCTCGCCACGAATATCTTGACGATTCCCAGTGTGGTCTTACCGGCAATCTCAAAGAGCAGTTTGATGATGCTTCGTCTATCCTCTTCATCGGATTCATCCACTGCGTCAATGATCAAGTACAGCGGTCGTGGCAGCGGATAATCGAGAAGAGATCTTAGCATCCGCTTCAGCGAGTCATAGTCCCAATCGACAATGCCACTCCTGCTGTTTGTTTGGCGTCGATATTCCGCTTGAACATGATAGAAGAAGGCCTCGTCCTGACTCATGATATCGTGAAGTAAGGACCGAAGCATGCTATAGTGGCTTCTCTGAAGACTGCCATCTCTATAGCTGTAGAAGAATTTGGCAACAATGGCTGAATCCGCCGCTGGCTGTGTTTCCAGCATAAAATCAGTAAAGTATCTTGTGAGTGTGCTTTTGCCGCTGCCAGGTTTCCCTTCAATCAATAATATGCTAGAGGCCTCTGGAGTCGTCCATGCCTTGTATTGAGGATGCTCCCAGAGCCACCCAAAGGTGCCTTCACTTGCTCTCACGATCTTGTCAAAACGCGTGTCGACAAAGGAAAGACTGGAAAGGCATTCTATGCCCGATTAGAGACGATGCATGCTTTAAGGCGGAGCGGTGAAATAGCCAAACCTTTTCTTTCCTTGTCATGGGCGATATTAGGGAGCCCCCTGAGAACCTCCCCAGTCTCGGAATCAATTCCGCTGGTAAGCAGCACTTTTGCCCTAACGGTTGATGGTAGGGCTTTGATGAAGTCACGGATCGCTCGAATGAATTCATTTCCCCTGAATACGTATTCTGTTCCAGTGATAAACACCGACAGGCTTCGGCCCTGCTCTGTAGGGAGAATGGCCCAAAGAGCTGCCCACAGGCTGTCTTTCGAGGCATCAAGCAAGTAAATTATATGGTCCTCGGGGTAGCCTGAGAAACTTTGAAGAAACGAAGCCGCGGCTGTTCTCTTAAACATATGGTTTAAGATAGTTCGCAGAAAAGTCCGGACAATTGACGCCTGCTTGGCTTCCACCGCAGATGAAATAATCTGTAGAGCAAGTTCTCTGATGAATGTTGCAATAGGCAAAAAGCTTGCCTCATTGGTGCCGCAATAGTAACAGAGGGTTCGCTTGTTTGTCGTGGGACTCTTGTTCATCTCCTGCTGCAGGATAAACGATGCCACTTTTTGCAAATCGCGGTCGGGTGGCGCACTCAGCCAGAGGTCTCCAGAATTGGCTCTATCCCAGTATATAAAGTCTAGATTCTTGAAGACCCAGTGGTACTTATGATCTTCAGGATCCAGTAATGGCGGTTCAAGACTTAACTCTGGCTGATTAACGGCTGGTAAGACAGAAAGGAACCAATCAAGGTCCACGGCGTCAATTTTGGATTCGATATCGGTTCGAATCTTGGCCTGTGGAAAGTGTTCCAAGTCAGCTTGACTCTTCTCATTTTCTCTTTTCTTTTCTTGGGAATGGTATCATACGGCTTCGATAGCATCATCACCGACATTTGTCGTCGTTTTCTTATCTCTAGGTATGACCGTTAATACCTCCTTGGCATATGCTGCCGCAGTGATCGCTGCGTAAGGCTGCCATGCCTTGTTCTTGTGCGAATCCGCATAGTCACAGATACCTCGGATGACAAGGCAAGGCAAACTGTTCATGAGGCCTGCGGCTTCCATCTCGAAGCAAAGGACACCCCCCAGCTTGGAGCTCAGGCTGTCTCTGGTTCTGCCGTCCCTTATCACCTGATTTCCAGAGGCTATGGTACCATAATGGACTGCAGGGTCTTGGTCTCGTGGTTTCCTCTCAACAAGGCGTTCTTTACTGCAGCCTTCACATGTTGAGCCTCCATTATGTTCATAGTTTGACTCAAATAGCATATCGGTTCTCGTGGTCTCAAGAGCGAACTGAAGCCGGTGAGTGGCCGCACCTATATACTCTCCCAGGCGGCCCTTTCCAAGCAGATGGCTAGACTTTAGCACCGAAAGAGCATCCAGCAGAGGAATCGGCGGGGCGTTGAGAAAGCCAGTCGTCTCAAACTCGCCTGGCCGTGCTTTTCCAAAATCATACTGAACAACCCCACCGTTGCCGTTCTGCGGTTGACTGACGACGACGTCTCCAAGTCGGATATCGGAGATCTTGCTTGGAACTCCGCCGCCGATGCCCACCATGAGGCCGAAGCGAATGGACGGGAAGTTGAAGACCATCTTGGTCGCGACGGTGGCAGCTGCGTTGGTGCCTATCAAGCCTGCCGGGAGACACGCCATGACGACTTTGTGGTGGCCGATGCGGCCGAGCGTGTACTGGCTGCTGCTGTCATCTTTGTATCGTTCGTCCAGCATTGCCTCGGCCGCGACGAGCTCGATCGGAAGGGCACAGATCCATCCTACGGTGAAATCTGTGTGCTTGTTATGCGGCATTCGGAATCAGGCGCCAAGCCTTTGAGCTCTCGGTGTGCTGGCCGGCTCGTGAGAGATGTCGACGGTAGAAAAGCGCATATGATGATGTTGCACACAGCTATATACCTATAGAGCTTTGTGGACAATTCTGGAGCTGAAGACGTTTGTGTTGTCGGATTGAGGAAACAGGACGTTGTCGGGGATTCTGTTACTTTGTGGGGGATAGGCTGTTGGCCCACAAGCTTTTAGACGAGTAAGGTAACTGAATTTTTCGAAGAGCGAAGATGCTGTTCAGAGCATCATCAGCCGAAGCTGGAATATCGCATCAGGAGAGGTAGCTCGTCAGAAGGCAGAATCATTCCTCCTGCCTTGGCCTCATGGAAGTTTTAGGCACTGCCTGCTGCTTACCCAACCCCCCTCACCAGAGCGACTCAGCCGCATCGGCTCCCACAGGCTGATAGGCCAATCTGCTAGGCGTACATGTTTAAGCCTCACGCGTGACCGGCACCTGCATTCTTCCATGACGCGGAAGAATCATGGGGGGAAAGAAGGCAGATATATGCTGCCAAAGTCGGAAAGGCACATCCAATCCCACCAGCCAGCTGTAGACTTCGACGATTCACTTTTGTAGCCCTTGTCCTCTGTCACAAGCCCCGTCTTTAAGGCTTCTACAGTACCTACCCTACCCGGTACAGGGGGCGAGTACTTGGTACGTCTTCATGAGCACCTCGCTTGCTCCATTTTCTCGTCCAATCATTTGCTCGAATCAAAAGCGGCGACGCTAGCGGCCCGTCGCCGCCGCTAAGACAGAAGCGCCGACAGACTCGTCCCGATCTGGCAGTGCATCACATACGGAAACTGGTTGCCAGGTGCGTGTAAGTCGAAGCATATAAAGGCGAACACTTCCATCAACAATCTCGAGGTCTCTTTGAACAGCATCAGCGACTCTGATTGCATTTTGACTACTCATTCCATTTTCTAAAAGAACAAGCCTACTTCTTGCAATACAAAACAAACACTCGGTTTCCTTCATCACCATCACCATGTCCGCCCTCAAATACGTCAACAAGCTCCAAGGCCGCCGCGTCCTCGTCATCGGAGCCTCCACCGGCGTGGGCTTCTGCGTCGCCGAAGCAGCCCTCGAGCACGGCGCCCACGTCATCATCAGCAGCTCCAACCAGACCAAGCTCGACAAGGCCGCCTCCCGTCTCCAGGAGCACATCAAAGCAGCCAACCTCGGCGACGCCAGCAAGCTCCTCTCCTCCAAGACAATCGACCTCAGCAACCCCGACACCATTGACCAAAGCGTCACCGACCTCTTGGAATTTGCTACCAAAGACGGGAAACTAGACCACGTCGTCTTCACAGCAGGCGATGCCCTCAAGACGCCTAACCTCAAGGAAACCACCGTCAAGGACATCCAAGCCATCAACCAAGTCCGCAACGCAGGCGCCATCATTGTCGCCAAGCACCTCCACAAATACATCAACCTCAGCGTATCCAGCTCCTTCACCCTCACCGGCGGAACAAACACCTGGCGCCCGCTCCCCAACTGGTCCGTCGTCGCCTTTGCGGGCGGCGGCACCGAAGCTCTTGCGCGAGGCCTCGCTGTTGATCTGCGCCCCGTGAGGTGCAACTGCGTGCGGCTAGGCGCCGTGCAGACGGAGCTGCTGGACATGATTCCCGAGGACCACAAGGAGAGCGTGCTGCAGGGGTTCAGGGACTGGGCGATTACGGGGACGGTGGGGACGCCGCAGGAGGTTGCGGAGGCGTATGTGTATTCGATGAAGGATTCGTTTGCGACGGGGGCGATTATTGGGACGGATGGCGGGCGGCTTGTGGGTGAGAGCAAGAGTTCTTTTGGTGCTATTTGAGGTGGAAAGTGGAAGCATTACGGTGCTTGATTTAAGGGGGGGGGGGGGGGGTTT
>LFMI01000029.1:0-13706 GCA_001050175.1 Trichoderma parareesei | reverse complement strand
AGCACGTACACGCGCTTGCGATTCCGCCCTGACTTGTTCATCGCTAGGTAGGCTGGTGTAGAGGTATGGCTTGTACGACACTGACTTACATGACTTTGTGCCACAGGGGAAAAAAGGGCGGGAATGCGTGATGCCATGCCATCCCTTCTCATCTAGGCTGTATGCAATGTGTCTTATTGCCTACCTAGGTAGGTATGTAGGTATGTAAGTATGCGCTTATAGAGAACTCACGTCAACAACTTGTATCAACCATGTGCATACATTGACGTGCAGTCACCACCACCACCACCACCACCACCACCATCATCATGCATCTCCCATGCGTGTCTCGCCTGTCCGCCCCTCCCTCCGGCTATTTCTCCTCCAGAAACCACCTGCTGCTGCACTGCATTGCACTGCACATCTCACGCCTACCCTCCCTATCCCAGCTTGCCGGAACCAATCGCGGCGCCAGCCCCAGCGAAATGGAAGCGATAACAACCACCAAGCCCACGCACGCAGATGGAGGCCCCTCCCCTTTCAAAAATTGATGGAAAATTTCCCGGACTTTGACCAACACCATCATACTTTGGGGCTGCTCAAAGACGGCAGGTAACGGTTCCCTACTCCGGCCCTTCTTTTCCCTCTCTGATTCAACCACCATCCATCCATCATCTACAGTAGGTAGGTAATTATCATCATCTTGAATAGGTAGTACCATCATCAACCACGGAAAATTTAGGCGCAAGAGCAATGGAAAACAGGCCCGATGCCGTCAGATCCCTAAGCCCAAAGCCCAAGCACATCTTTTCTAAAATAAGCAAACAAAACCTCAAAACGTCAAGTCCATCTCAAACACGAATAAGCTCACAATTTTTTTCACTGCCTTTTGCCCGGTAGTTAGAATCCCACAGCTCCATCTCCCAAGTGTACATGCGCACCCTTTCTTTTCACACTTCTGTCTTATACCTGCCTTACCCTTACCTTGCAACAACCTTCCTCTTGTGCGACTCATGATTCTTCTACACCCCCTCCCCTTGAAAGAACTCTTACGTGAATCAAGCCCGCCGCCCCAACCGAGTCCGTTCCACATTATCAAGCGCGCAGCCGCAGCCGCAGCCGCAGCCGCGCCCGCCGCTTGTCATTTCCTCCTTCATGCTTCAATCTCAAACTGATTCTACCCTGGCCACCCACATGTCACGCCTCTCCCAAATAGGAAAAAATCTCTCGCTAAACAGTGTCCTCTCTTTGTCGTCTTTCCTTTTTGTCTTTTGGTCTTCTTTTGCGGGTTTGGTTTCGGCAGCCAAAAAAGCCACTCACCCACGCCTAATACCTAAAAATAGCTCGGCCCACACTTTTACCCGTTTTCCAGTTCCAGCCTCACCTTTTCACCCCTGGTCGTTCCTTTTGGTCTCCTCGTGCCTTGTCTTTGTCTTTGTCTTGTCTGTCTCTTTCTTATGTTGCCTTGTTCAGCGATTGAATGGACGCCCTGTGAATAAGAAACAGAAAAGGACAAGGTTTCTGATTCTCAGATCAACACTGCCCCTCCCCCACCTGCCAGGGCTTAATTCCATCAACCCCCAATTCTCGCCCGGGATGATGATTCTGCCCCCCATACACGTTTCTGGATGTCAAGGTAAGGTAAGGTAGTTGGTATTTACCTGAGCAATCCAAGGCTAGTAGGCGTATGGTCTTGCGTTAAGATGCCGTGAGAGAGAGGGAGAGAGGGAGGGAGGGGGGCAGACTTGTCATATCGGCCATCCCCTTCCGCTCGCGGAACCCACCCCGCGCTTTTTTAAGCCTCACGGGCGTGCGAGCGCGGCCTCAACCCACCCCATCGTCATCCATCCCAACCTCCATCTCGCTTAAACGCAAAGAGTACCTTACCGTACTGTGGTTTCTGGCCGAGCAAAACGCCAGAAAGTGGCCGGCAAGACTTCAAGCTTACGTCTTGTACAAAGCAAAAAGAACCGCTTCTACCTATCTACACATCCGCTTACCTAGCAAAGGGCTTTGAAGAATTAGCAAAGAAACTGTCAACGTCAGCATTGAAAGCAAAAAAACTTGTCAAAGTCACTCCGCCCGACACAAAAAGCGACAACATCGTAACCACCTGCACTTGTCTTGATTATCAAAGTGCCAAGCCTTGTTCTTCGTACTGTATAAGCCCGGAGATAGTAGGAAACCAAGTGACAGGTCTAATGGAAGCTTTTCCGTTTTGACAGCTCCTCGGGATCCCGATGACAGCATACCTTACCTTATGTAAACATTTTCGCAAACCATCGGCAGTTGATTCGAGCGCGCAACGTCCTCGGTCTTCATTACCCCGTTGTAGCTGCTTCGCCGAAGCCGTCGCATGGCAGTATTACGAAGCAATGGCCCGCTGAAGAAGACACAAGAGAAATAAGGGCAACTCGTGACACGGGCCATCTATGGTTGTAAGGGCGAAGACAAGGATTAGCCACGATGCACTCAGCCGGCTGAGATAGAATCTAGTCTGAAGCTTTTTGTTCTATTGATTGGCGGCATCCTGATGCCGCATCTGAGATAACTAAGAAAACTGATTGGTGGTGCCCGCCACCAGTGTCACTGAGACATTGCGCGCAGCGCAACCCATCTAACCAACTGTAGTGGTGGTAGTACAAGTAAAGAGCAAGACAACTTGTTCGCAAGCAAAGACAATGAGAAGAAAGCAAAATAGAAAAGGACAAAAAGAGAAAGAGACAATGACTGTTTGAGCTGGAATCGGTTCCGCCCTCTACGGTGCACGCACCGCCGAGGCCAAACACTGAATCCAAAGAAAAAGCAAGCCCAAATATTCAAGACATTACCGACTGGCAACGTATGCAACACCAGGTGCATAACGTGGCCCTTCTCGCAGACCCAAATATACCCAAGCCCACTGTATGCTGTCCCAAAAAACGTCCCAGATCCCCAGCATAGAAGGAAAAGAAGAAAAGAAGAAAATAAGAAAAGAAGGGAAGAGCAGAGAGAGTGAAAAAAGAGCAAGAAAAAAAAACAACAACGCTGTAAATCAACGCGCGAGATGAGGTTGTCTATTGCCATGCCATGCCGTGTATTCCGAGGCCAATCCAGTTGGCCTAACGAAGCAAGAAAAAAGGACATGAATGGTCCAGGTTGCCTTGCGGCGGTCCAAAAAGTCAGAAATTGGAGCAGAATGAAAAAGAAAGAATTGAGGAGGGAAAATTTGAAAGACAAAAAGAAAAGCCAAAGAACGCAGTCGCTCTCCCAGAAGCAGCCGTGTCGCTCGTTATCGTGCCCAAGCCAAAAATCAACAACAGGACAAAGGAAAGGTCCTAATCCGGATGCTATGCAAATCGAAACTCTAAACAATGGAGAGGATCGCCATCAAACAGAAACAGGGACGTCGAATGTCGAAGGTAAGAAAGTGATGTACTCGGCGCTTCATATCGCATCAGTCGCTTATGCCCAACCCAAGGTATGACGCCGGGAAGCAGGTGGAGTCGTCGCTGTGGCGCATCATCAAATCGTCAAGGGACGGGCTCCGATGAGGGTGAAAGGTCGTCATTGTCTCATTCTTTTCCGTGTCTTCAGTAACGTCGTGATGTAGGTCGAGGTGGTGAGGAGAGAGGTTGTGGAAATGTTGAGTCAACATGGATTTGTGTGAGCGCGATGTGACAAGGCACTTTGGCGGCCGTGGCGGACGAGCATGGGGAGGATGGACGACGGATTGGCAGAGTAGAGAAACGAGATCCAGTCGTCCAGCTCGAAGCGAAGAAGCCGCGGGAAGTGCCATGCCAGAGGGCCCGCTACCGAAGACAACACCCATCATCGGTAGCTCTTGCGGCTGGAGTGGCCACTACCGTAACCAGAATCTGAATAGGTAAAGTCGTGTGCGTGATGGGCACTGTGGCCTGTGTGCGCACTGCAGGCATAGCCAACGTAGATTGTGCGCTGCTCAATGTTGTGGCCCGGCCTTCCGTATGCCGCGCAGCGGTCAATGGCGTGTTGGTAGTAGAGGCAGCGGCAAGCCGAGTACAGCTCCACGAGTTGGTAGCACATGATGATTCAAGGTTGTAAAGAAGCGCTGAAATAGAGTGTTGGCCGACGAGTTGTCGATGGCTGCATGCGCAAGAGGGCTGTAGAGGAGTAGCCGGCAGAGGCTCCTCGGGTCTCTGTCGTGGGCCAACGAGTGTAGTTGGAACAAAGCAGTTGAAGATTGACGCAGGGGTGCTCTCTTGTTGGTCGAGGGGAGAGGTGGGCTTGTTTGCTGGTCTGTTTGACTAGGTAGATGGAAAGTTGATGCCTTGACAAGAAGGAGAGCGTTGGTCTCGAGATTGGCGGGTATGGCTCTTTATAAGACGATCAATGCTAGAGAGAAAGGAGCAAGACAGACAAATGGTACAGACAAGGGAAAATAGGAAACTGAAACTAGGCAAGGAAACTGATCTCTAAAGGAAACTGCCGGATGGCTATGGAGATGGAGTGATGGGAGTGTGACTGTGGATGCAAGGTCAGGTCAACAAGAGCGACGAGGCATCGCAGCCTTATAGCCATCGTAGCCTAGAGTCGACAACGAGCGGGAGCCGGAACCAGGCCCAGGTCCAGGTGCTCGAGGTACCAGAGTGATCGGTAGTCTGCGGTAGAGCATTACTGGTACCGCTAGGTACTGGCAGAAGCCATGTCCAGGACAGAGGCGTGTGCAGGACCAGGGCTCTCCGTTGTACGACTTTGTCTTGACTCCCCAGAAAGGAACAGGACAGGGCCGGGAGGCGTGCATGGCTGGGATGCATAGAGCGGACAATGCTACAAGCACGCCCCCGCCCCTAAGAGGTAGTAGGCAAGGTAAGGCCATCGGACGCTTCTGGGGAGCATGGGTAGATGGGCCGGTACCAAACCCTCGTCCTTGGACCGCGTGGGTTGCGGGAGGGCTGGCTGGTGGAGCGCAAGGCAAGGCGGACAAAAGAGATGGAGAAACAGGACGAAGAGTACCTTGTGTGTGCATGTAGTGCGTGTGCGCGTGCAAGTATCGTATGTATGTAAGCGCGAGGCATGCAGGACCCCCAGGTCAGCACCAGAAACAGGGTTCTTGCAAGTAGACTGAGTCGTGGTGCTGCTGTAAATATGGCTGCCGATTACTGTGAAAAGAACCGGAACCCAGAGACGCAGAAACGCTGCGGGATAGGTAGTTGCCGCCAGGAGCTTTGTAGCGGAGTTTGGCTGCATCTTGAATGATTAAACGCGGCCAGAGAGGGAGTTATCGTCGACAGACTCCATTGCGCAGACCGCATCCAGCGCAGGCAGGCTACCAGGTGCAAGGCACCGGCTTTGATGCCAGCCCGGCGGACGGACCGCGGAGCCCCGAAATCGAACCCGTCAGAGGAAGCCCAAGGAACGGCCAAGAACAATCGACTTATCTGTTCCCTCACAACACAAGGTGACTTGCAAAAGGCCATTGCAGAGGGTCATTGCTGGAGCACAACTAATGGTCGAACCTGATGCTAGCACTAGCTGATAAGGCCTAAGGCGCCGTGGCTGCAAAATGGCGGACAAGGGAGTGTGGCGGTTCTCGGAGCAGTTCCCACCGGCGACCAAGATGGCTCCAGAGGGGATCCGGAGACGTTCAAGGCGCAGCACAGCCGTCGCCGGAGGATACTCGCAAGCGCAGCGAGTCCAGCGCGGGGTCCAAGGTACTGCACACATAAACGTCCTGGGCAGGGAGGGCCAGGTTTAGCACCCACGAGTCGCACAGGCAGGGCTTCGGGGCCTGGGAAGAGTCACCCAGCGCGCGGGTCATTGGCCTTTGACCGGGGGCGTGGGAAGAAGCCCTTTGGGGGCCTCAAAGTTGACCTGCAGCAAGGCTGAACTGGGGGGGAGGGGGAGGTGTGAAGGGGAGGTGTGTAGCATGTCAGCTCGCCGTGTCTCCATGAGTGACCTTGACTGACTGCGGAGTCGTGCCTGTTCTGGCGCTGTCGACGCTCCCTCTGGTATGACCAGGCATCGCCCGCTAGACGCTGCAAAGCTGCAAGGGGCTACGGGCAGCACAGCACAGCACAGCACGGCGCGCATCATCTCATCAGCATCATCATCAGCATCCCAGAGGTAACCGGCAGCGGCAGCGTCAATCAGCATCACAGCCAAGCAGCATCGTGCTAGGCTTTGCGCCAGCAGGCGGCTGTTGCTGCATTGGGACAAAATAGTCGAGCAGCAAACGGCGTGAGGAGGCGAGAAGAGTCGTTACTCAGAGGGGTGGGAGGGCGAAGAACCAGACACCCAGGATTCATCATTCGTGTATCCCAAATTCCAAATTGCGGTCGCGGGCTTCTCGGTGAGGACGTTGATGCAGGACGGTCAGGCCAGCAGTTCGGGGTGCGTACTCGCGGCCGGACGGGCGGAGAAGAGCCAAGAGGGGGCCGTTGATTTGTGTTGAGCAGACGTTTGGGCTTCAGTTCGCTTCGGGAGCGGCTGCCTGAAGGTCTGCCGTATGCTCTGATGTCACGATTCCACACCAGGCGAAGGGCTGTGTGAAGCGGCGCTGCAGAGCATCAGTCAGCCGCTCAATGCATTAAGGCATGAGTTAACTTGCACTAGTAGTACATGCCACGATTCCAGGGCCGTGGACGAGCTTGAGGCCTTCCTCTTGGGGTGACAAGTGATTGCGAATATGCGTCACTTCGAGAGCCTTCACATACCTCGTTATACGGCCAGCTCACACATATCGTGTCGCTTGGTGTTGTTGGCGGCAAATGGGCTCTGCCGATGCCAAAGCTTGGAGATGGCCGTGCATCCCAGATGGTGCCAAAGCAATTGCAAGACACAGACACAGGCAGATATAGGGCAATACTACCTTATGCTTCTTTGCATTGTCTATTGCAATAGCCTCTGCACAGAGTCAAGGAATTCCGAAGGCGCTGTTGGAAGAATGGCATATTCTCTCGTATACTACATAGTCCCGGGTGGGGGTTCAGGACGGTGTAGCAGACAGAGCCCATCAATCCAATCTACTAGAGCAACACTTTCCCCCAATACCTACCTTAGAAGCACTGGCAAGACGCAACTTCCATTGTTGCCGCCAAATGGGCATCTCCAGTCGTAACTACCTAATTAGAAAGCACTCGAGTAGTAGGAATTGCAAGAGAAGGCGCAGTCGTGATTCCTCTTCCATGAACTGCCCGTACCCGGAAGGCACGCTTCGCTCTTCCCACAGGGACTAGCCGGGCAATTCTTTCCCACTCTACGCCCTCACTTGCCGCTTCATACCTTACCTTACCTTGCAATATCGGCCTCGGACCGCACAGCTCACGAGCCTTGTTGATTACGCCTGAATCTCTCTAAATCATCGCATTCTTCTCATTCCAAGCGGCGAATTCATCTCCATCTGTCGCTTCATGCGTCTCCCTAGTTCACTCGGTCCCCGCGATGGAATCGCGGCCCCGCCATGCGGCCGCAGTCGTCGGCGCCGTCAGCATCAGCAGACGGAGGTGCGCTTCCCGTGCAGGCACGGTCGCTGCGAACCAAGCAGCACATGAAAAGAGACGATTCCAACCTCACGAAATCCCTGCAGCCAAGGGTTCGCGATAGGTCTTGTGTGCTGCATGCGATGCATCTGAAGTCGGGATATTCTCATCTCTCGAGGGCCCCGATCCAAAGCAGCAAGCCGCCTCTACCAGACCGGCCAGGTTTCTGTCCGGATGGGAGCGTCAGATGACGGCAGGATCGGATGCGCCAGGGCGCTAGGACGCAGGTAGCTTTCGAGACAGCACGTCATACCTGTCTTGATATTTCCCGGGAGGCCCAAGATCTACGGATTCGCCCGGCAACGAAGGCATTGCCGCGATGCAACCGAATGACGCTCCGTGGTCAGCGCCCACTGAAACCAAAGGACAAGACAGCCTCAGTCATGGAAAACTTGGAGCCGTTCGGAGTACTTTCTCGCTCTCCTGCCTGGTCCCATGAGGTTCGTTGTATGCATTGTCTGGACGACCAAAACGAGTGCAACAAATGCAGGGAACTGCCTAATCCTCCATACGCCATAGAGATACCTCATACGACGGGACCAACCACAAGAGCTGAGAAAAAAGGTGGATCAAAAGCAGCACAGGGCTAGGTATGTAATACAAAACAAGCCCTGCCTTGTCTATTCCAGTGCTGAGCCACAAGGGTCAAGGTCGACTCAACAGCGTTGCTCTCTCTCTCTCTCAAATCTCACTCGGCTCCACGGAGGCTGTGATCTGGGAGCATCTACTGTTTCCTTCATGCCTCATTAGCCGCTGTCCGTCACGAGGCGATGTTGATATGATGCACTCATATCACTGTGATCTAATCCGTCAGACACCGTCATTCAGTGCTCTCGCCATGGCCGGTGGCGGCGTCCACTCACGCTGCAAAGGATGCTCACCATCTGGAAGCAGAGTGCATGAGCAAAGGAGAAATTTACTGTCCTCTCGCAGCCTCAAAGCTTAGAGGGCGATTAAAGCGGCGTTGCTACCTTGTGTCTCTTAGTGATACTGAAGAAGCATATGTTCACCCTAGCATGGGCCAAACGCCGATCAGCCTCTCAGCCGGATGGGCGGTGGCTGGCTTTCGACCCATGTCATGTTTCACGTTAGATGCGGTGACACCACTGGGAAGCTTCTGTTTCTTTCTTCTTCCGAGATGGGCCTTGCCTGACTCCCGATTGGGATGGGATGCAGAGAACAGCCTCAGCCTTACGGCCCGCTTAGGCAAGGAAATGCAGAATGCTGCGAGACACCAGGAAGAAAGTGGGAAGCTGCCAAGTGTACGTGTATCTTCTCGCCAGTTGCGGAGCAGCCGCCTGCACTCCAATGGCTTACCTGCTCACCACGAAGTACTCATGTTTAAGTTGGGCATCGTGGAAACCCGACACTGCACGTCTCCAGAAAACCTCGTCCCGCGACTGGCCGCCCTGGCGGCCGCATGCCTTGGTTGCATGACTGGTGCTTCTTCGGGAGAGCTCTAGCTATTATCACTGCACTGCAGCTGGACGTCCAGAAGAAGCTGGCTTGGACCATTGCCGCTGCACTTCGGGCTGGGGCACAATTTAGCCGGCAACCATGAAAGCTTGAATCCGGGACCCAACGCATCTGCAACCCCGTCTCTCGTCTTGTCTCCATTGGCCACGAGGCGGCCGACTTGTGAGGCCGCCGCCTCCGGGAGCGAGTCGGTAGCTTTTCGTCCCGTCTTGGTCTTCAGAGCTGCGGCCAACAGGACCGTTCCGAACAGACGGTTTGGACAGGCGTCTGCGCCGAGCCAAAATGCGGAGGCAGCCGGCCTCGAAAATCTCACGTCTTGGCCATATCCAGCCAGCCAGCAGCCCACCAGCCCAGCCGGGACTCGTGGGTTCCAGGTCTTCCATCAGTCGTTCGTGCTCAATCGCTAGCTTCCGCATGATGCCGCGACGGATGCAATTGGCGCACATGTTGACAAGAGAAGCCTTGTGCCTTTTCGAACCAATGATTGTCACCCCGGAGTCCCAGGGTCCCTTTGTGCTACCAGGTACCTGAAATGCGACTTATACTTACACCTCCACCCCACGGCCGCAATGAGCGAGTTAGTCTGCGGACACCACCACCACCACCGCCTCTAGGACGGTGATTGCTTTGGCTGAGAATAGCACACACGCACTCACCGGTTATGCTGCCTTGTCTCAGACATGCAGCTTGGGGGCTACGGGAGGCGATGATACGGTAAACACAAGACTCATACATCCCACGTGAGGCATAAGAGCAATCGCCGTTTCGGTCACCTGCGATTAAGGCAATCTTGAACGTCACTGCTGTGGACAACTGGCTACGAAGCAAACTGCCACGATTACAGTTCAACATGAAGTCTCATTCACTCAATGTACCTAGGTAATCGCTCGGTACGCTCTACTCCCCATGTAGTGAACAACGTTGAGATCTATCGTATCACTGCTGACAAGCGATCGTGCAACGGTCGCACGGGTGACGAGGTTGGCTCTGGGACGATGCCGGGGTCCCCCGTAAGGTTGATGCCAAATATAGGAACCACACTACTGTAGATCGCCTGTTGGGTTCAACCCAAGGCCTTGGTATCACTACCCTCCCTTCCGTCTCATCTCCCACTTTGGCTCCTACCTTAATCTTTGCTCTCCATACCGGTTTGCTGGGGCCAGCTCTGTGCTCGAAACGCGCCTCTCCCTACATGGCCTCCCATCTGATGCTGCCTCTAACGCTTTCGACACCGCCCGCTTGATGTAGCGCCCAGAAAACCGGCACGACCTGAAGATGCTAGCTGGCGATATAGGGTAAAAATAGGCATCTATCTGCTTGACGATACAGGGGGAGAAGGGTGAGAGTTTGAGACTGATAACGTCAACTAGGGCAAGACGAGCTTCATTGAGGCGACTGACGTGGACTACGAAGAGGGAAGTGATTTGCTTTTGCGAGGAAAGTAGCAGGAGCAGGGAGCAGGAGCAGGGAGCAGGAGCAGGGAGCAGGAGAGGGCGGGAACCAGCTTGTCATCGGCTCTGAGCTCATGGTACGTACGCTACAAGGTACGCTATCGTGAGTCTTGGAAGCCCCTACCTTAGTTTCCCTGGAGGCCATCATCTCTGCACTAGAATCCATGGCATCTCCAAAAGCATGTCTCGGGAAGGGGTTTTATTAGGGTCGATGAAGTGGAACCAACCTGGCCGGATGAGCTGGGACCCGACAATAACAGCTGCTACCCAGCCGTTGATTAGACCAGACGTTTAAGCGACAGACGCGCTCCCCGCTGTCCATTGGCGGGAAACTCAGTGAGAGGGATTGACTCATCCAAGACCTGGACGGCCGAGATCTCTCTGGCAAGGCAGAAGCTCCAGCGTCGGTGCAGGCATCAACCGGGACCGGCCCGCTCAGATAGACGGAGCACAGAGCACAAGGTGAGCCGCTGAGCGACCGGGTCTGGATCTGGTCATGCCCTCATGGTACGAATTTAGATGCTCGACGTTTCGTGGGCTTCAACGGGGGGTTGTTCACCGCCCTGCCTGGCCCTAGAGCGAGGATCACCTGGTTTCAGCCGCTGCGTGACGGTCGCCGTGACAAGGACGACGACGACACGGCCGTCTGCCTCCAACGCCGTATGGCATCGCCTGGAGCACGAAAAGAGAGGCGCATATGACCTCACGAAACACGTCGCCCGTTATTACTTGCGATATGTATGCACCTATCGGTGACCGACCCTGCTCCCGAAGCTGTCGGCGCGTGACCTGTGTCAACTGGTGTTAGTGGTGGTGCGGCGTCGTCATCTTGAAGCCCGTTTCCTGGCGCCCCTGCCGTGCTACCAGAGACCAGCATCCCCCCTACCTTACGGACGGACAGGTATCCAAGCGCCGTTGTATCATATTCTGCGCATTGCCAGACGGTATGGCCAGAGCAGCTGCACACGCCTCTCATGAATCAATGGTGCCCTTTTGACGAGCGCAGCAGTTTTAGCGAGCATCAGCGGTGACGAGCAAATCCGGCCGTTGACGCCCCATATTCGCTGCGCCTCTCTGTGTGGCTTGCTGGATGGGAGGTTCCGCTTCTGCAAACCCCCCCCGGTCGCCGTCCATGTCCGTATCCGGTATCCGCATCGGAGACGCCGGACACGCCAAAGCAAAACGGCGACGAAACAGAACGGCGAGATGGTCGAGTCGTTTGTGACGTCTCTCGCGGGCCCCGGGGGGCTGGTGAGCGCAGAGGATGAATGAATGACTCGATGGTTCCAGCGCGAGGATGGATTCCAATGACGCCGTTGGTCTGTGTGAACCTACGTCGATAGAGCCTCGCTAATCGCTGCCTTACATGAGCCAAGCACAAAGCACGCAGGACCAGATTCCGAAGCATCACCTTCGCCGCTGATAGTGCGGGATTCGCTAGCACTGAGCACTTGATGCTCCCCAAGTTCCGTCCGCTAGGCAGACGTTGGTCTCCGCACCATCTGGGACGCTGACAATTCCTCGCACGGCGAGTTGCAGTCCGTCGAGGAGCGACTCGACACCGTTGCGCATTTGTAACATGACGGAATTCGATCTCCGCCGTCATAGTTTGTCAGCAGCTGCTCGCCATCCCTGCCCACCGCCAGCCTGTTCTCTTCCGGCTCTATACATACATACAGTACATCCATATGCGTTTGCTAGCATGTATGTACCTTGGCCCTTGCTCCTGAAGCCGCGATACGGAGTACTAATGTGCACACGCATACACACTCTCATACACACATACACACAACTCTACGATACGTGCTCATTGCCGGCGCTCACGCCCCGGTGATCCCCTGCAGCAGCAGACAAACGACCCGCCATCCCGCGTCACTGGATTTCTTCGATACACGCCCCTTGGCGTTTCCTCATCCCATGGCGACGCCCCAGCAATCCATGGCTCTTCAAGGGACGAATGAGCCTCATACTGTCACGAAAGATAGCCCCCAATCAGGCTTGGGCCCTCCTCTGTTCTGTTGTTGCTGTTGTCATGCCGGCCATGTTTCCAGTCAAGCGACCAAGTGCCGCCCTTGCTGCACCCGCGGCTGAGCTTCCGCGGCCCAAAATCGGAACAATGATGCCTGCAACGGTGGAGCGTCAATATGTATCGAGTTCGAGATGACGGAATCCTGGGATTTTGGCTTCCGTGCTCGATCATGTTCAACTGGCCTTGATCTTCCGGGCGCCTAAGCTGGCCAAAGAAGCAACATGCCGTCACACACCACACCACACCACGCCATGCCACACACCCCCTGTCCCCCCATGTTTGCACGTTTGTTTTGTTTTACGCCTTACACATGGACGTTTTGAAACATTTCTATTCTCTGTATACATCGAGCCATCTCCACCATATCGACTGAGTCGCGAGGTCATCACCCAAGACGGCGATAACTTGACCAGACCTTTTTCATAGCTCTCGCTTCTCGTCGCCCAAAGTGGCCTACCGCCGCGCCGTCCCTTGAGCTAAAGTCGGCCATTGAAGCTTGGCTTGGTCTCACAAAACTTCCGAGATCCATCGTCTTGCATTTTGCTGCAAGCACAGGTATGCAGCCCTGGCGAGAAGGGGAAAGGGGGGAGGCCTCAGATGGGAGCGCACGCGAAGCATTGCCTAGACTCGATTCCAACTTTCACGATGCCCTCAGCTGCAGTTCAGCTTGTCAGAGATTGCGCGCCTGACTTTGCGTCCATACATGTCTACTCGTCAACCAAGAATTAGGCACGAACCCTTCAATTACTGGGTTTCCCCACCGTCGTCATCTTCGCTAAAGCAATGCAACTTTTATAGAAGTGCTTGGCTTGCTATTCACACGTTCCTTGCAATCCGATGCTACGCTGCTGCTTCTCGTATCCCATGCTCAAGTGCGCGCATCACATATGACATACACCCTCTCTCCTCTTACTCATTTCCTTCTCCCTGCTTTCCCCCCCCTGTTTGGAAGCTGTTCTCAGCAATTCTAGGCTGTCGCATTGTATGCAGTCCACACGTGCAAGTTTGCCTTGCGCAGAACTGCTTCTCCCTTGTTCTAGGCTTCTTTCGAGGGTTGCCTTGGCTATAGAGCCTTGGGAACGTCTGATTGGTTCTTTCTCTCAGCTCTATGCATGTGATGTCTTGAATCAAGCAATCAGAAAGAGTCATACGGCGAGTTTCGCATTGGTTTGCCTGTTCGCAAGGTGACAACTTGTCCTTTTGATTCTTTCTGCAACGCTTGCCTTTTTTTTTTTTTTTTTTTTTTTTTTTTTTTTTTTTTTTTTTTTTTCC